>JAADJG010000224.1:0-30191 GCA_012932025.1 Fusarium austroafricanum
GTCTAGCTTGTTGTGTGTTGAAGGAAGAAGAAGAAGGTCTGAGCCAGCTGCATAGTATGTAAATCTTAGGCTTTTTATGTTTTTATGTGCAGCCTGGAGTGCAGTTGAACCTTATGGCGTGATATTATTAGCTATAGAAGGACCCTAGTACTTATAGCTACTACTTAAAGACTAGTCTCCTTAATTTTAAATATAAATCCTATATTTTCTTTATATATTTCTAAACTCTATAGCCTCTTTAAAAACAGTCCGCCTTATGTGCGTACTTCTAGATATTTAGATCTGTCCCAAAGCTTGCCTCATCGCGCGCTTTATAATGCGGAGCTGCCCAATCAGCAATTTTACATGTTCTAAAGCAACCTCATTCTCTTCTTGCAACTGTTGGATATACACGGTTGCTTGATTTAGCACTTCGGCTTTATTCATTCGCCCTGCCTTATCAGCGTCACTATTTCTGAACCCGTCGTCTCCTTCAATCAATTCCTGCTGTGTCTGTTTCAACGATGAAACGCAGTCGCGTAATGCCTCGAAGCGCTCCTGGAGGCCAGCCCTATATCGCTTCTCGATTGCGTAATGCGGGCGTTGCCGTTTCCGTGGAGATAGCTGTTCAGAAACGCTGCTATCTACGCTTTTGCGGGGCTGTTCTTCGGTTTCTCGGTCCTGGCTTTCTGCCGTGTGCCCACTGTGGGGAGCTGGGGAACACATGGAATCCAGTAAGGTATCCCACTGAATCATAGAGTTTGACGAGAAGTGTGACACGTAGTCTGTGTTGCAGGCGCTAAGGGTGCTGGGGCCAGTACTGATACTTTCTGCAGTTGGACAAGAGACTAGCTCTGGAACCTCACAGCCTTGAGAAGAATCCATGAGTTTACTCAGCCAGTCAGGCTCCAATTCAATGTTGGTAGGAAAAGGATCCGTATACAACGCTGGATCGACTAATTCTGGTTCCTCTGGGGCGCAGACAATAACCGGTTCTAAATTATTGTTGCTATCAGAATCTGCTGGTAATTGGGCAATCTCTGTTGCACTGGGCCAAGGAGCGCCCGGTTTAAGAATCTCCAGGTCAACATGGTCGTTAGCGAGGAGGGCTTGGAGGGAAGCCGCTAATTCCGCACGGCCCCTTGGACGGGAAGCTGATAAGGAACGATTCGATCGAGCCCTAGGCATATTGTTTTATCTGTAAACGATCGTGATATGTTACTCAGCATGTTATTCGCCATTCCTCCCTTTGATGACGAATGACCTCCTATATATATTCCTACACACTTGTATCTATACCATATTGAATTCACCTCGAACCACCTCGACGGTCCGAGCAGTTGTGAACTTTATTTTTAGAGTTGAAACCATTGTTATTGTTTTAAACCTATCGGCTTATTTTCTGAAACGTCATGGCCGGATGTCCGTTCAACATGGGTCGGGCGGCTATTACGGCAGGAAACACGCATAGATCATCGCTCAATCACTATTTTTCAAGGATACAGGGGGATTAAGGCTTATCGGATCCGGTCTCCTGATGGAATTATCGTATGTTAGGTTAATTTAGGTTAATGCGGCAGTTTAATATGGGAGTCTGATACTGATTTCTATACGGAGGCTGCGGTCAAAAGTTTTATCCAACTGAGACACGTCCTCACGCTCGTGACTAGGGTTCCTAGTATTGGCTTTCTGTAACTCTATAAGCTGTTGACCGATTTTTGAAGGTTTCCGACAATCTGACAGATTCTTCTGCAATAATTCTAAATTCGAATATCGCGACACGTGGCTTCATTATATCCCTCAAGGCACCTTGCAGCGGCAAGACTTCTGCCGAAGTAGCAGAATTATCAGGACTTTCGATCCATTAAGTTAACTGAATATAGCAAAAGAAGAAATAAAAGAGCTTATTATTAGTGACACCAGTGCTATACGAACACTTCGACTCCGTGAAGCCATGAGGATGTTGGGCTTGGTCAAGACAACAAAGTTTTACAATGTAGCGTTAATTTATCTCGCAGCAGCCGATAAGAAAACGCTAACCTGTTTCTACAGGTCTGTTCATCAGAGGTATTTGAGTCGGACATGCCGAGACCTCATTCCATCCAGTGTCACCTTATGCCGTGACCAAGTTATTCCAATACTTGACGACTGTCAACTTTCGAGAAGCATACGGATTTCACGCTTCGAATGGAATTGTTTCCAACCATGAATCACCAAGACGTGGCACTGCGTTTGTCACCCCAAAGATCACCACTAAAGTGGCTTTAATTGCCCGCGGGAAGTCGGACTCCTTAACTCTCGGTAATCTTGATGCGGTGAGAGACTGGGGCCACGCAAAAGATTATATGCAGGGCGTATATCTTATGCTACAACAGCCAATCGATGGCGATTATGTCTTACAGCGTCTGTGACTTTGCCGAGGCAGCTTTCGGGCTACGGGAGCCAATATCGAGTAAGACCTCCGTTACTATCATACGATCACACTAACTGACATATTAACTAGATGGTCTGGAACTGGGCTAGTCGAAGTGGGTATAGAATCAGCCATTGGCAAGACCCGCTTGAAAGTAAACCCTGAGTTCTACGGACTCCGAGAAGCAATTAGTCAATTAGGCAAAGATGGCCTGACAAAATACCTTCTTGAAACGTACATCAGTGGGCCAGAGATTGGTGGTAATACTGCTCTCTGGAATGGAGAGCATAAGTTCGCCGAGATCACCGATGATTTCTCTTGCACAGCTGATGCCAGCACGCCATGGTGTCACCAACGCTATTGTGCCAGAAAGAGCAGGAATTGTTAAAGTCATCTCTGCACGGGACACTGCTGAAACTTGGATTCCAAAATGGAGTCTTCCACGTTGAAGCTAGGGCCCAAAATTAAAGCGTGGAATGCAAAGATATCGACGGCCTTGTTGACTTGGCCGATACGAAGACCGTATCCCCAAGTAATCCTGAGGTGTATCTCATCGAGGTCAATGCGCGCCCCCCTGACATCGATTGCCTATGGGGCAGACTTATACACGTACGTAAGCTCGGCATTTGCCTCATCGGAAGCAACATCCTCTTTCAGGTTAGACTTCTTCCAAGGCGGGATGGGCCGCATATAATCCTTTCTAGCAAAATCAAGCTTAGTCAGGTAGCACACGCTGTGCAACATTACAAATGATACGAGCAACTGGTCGAATCCCGTTCGACCAGGTTTTTACGACTGAATCATAATCGACTCCCACTAAGTAGATCCTGGTTATGGCGCATGTGGCGTGGTTGGGGGCTAAGCGAGAATCACCCCGAAAATCCCTGTTGAACTTGTTTGTTGAAACGCGGGGCCGTTCTCAATCCGCCAGAGTTGCCTTCTTGGTGGAGAGTCGGTGGATTTGAACTCCATAGGCAATTTTGGGTCGGAACTTTTGACGCGGCTCGTAACCTGCCGTAAAACGCCTCAACGTCGCATTTGTTATCACTTCAACAAGGAAGGATGATCGTGTACTTTCTTACTGTTTCAAGGCACGGCAGAATCCATAAATGTGTTGAAAAGTCAGTACTATTGTACCAAAAGTGTTGTTTCTTTCAGCTGCAGTCGATCGAAAAGCTTGTGAGGTTCCAGGCGCATAATGTCGCTTATATCTACATCGATTGCAGGCCAATCGGTTGCATCGCATTCGAGTACAACATTCAAGGTTGTATTACCTAGTCACCCAACTTCTACAGCTACATCTTTTGGCGCCAATGCCAACACAACTGATCTGGAATGCCAAGGGGTCACGGACCCCAGAGCTGAGAAACGCCTGCAGAATAGGGTAGCCCATCGAAGTTACCGTAAGGCTGATGCCGCCCTTCCGACCTGTCAACCTCGTATTTACGTCACGCTCCCCCAAACTGACTAACCTGCATTTAGATTTATCTAGCTGGTGACGAGGTTGCTCCGAGTTATCCGAGACATAGGAAGCATAAAAAGAGGGGAAGGGAGCCAAGAAGGAAAAAGGGTCAAGAATCAATGCTATTACACTTCTAAACCTGCTATCGAATAGTGATCTATCTGCTAGATAGCTACTATAACCCTACGAATGCACCCTTCTGAGTATCTTGATCAGCCCATTAAACGACCTTGGCGTTTTCTTAATGAGTACTAACCGAGCCGGAACATAGGGCGTTGTGTCAAGTCTCTCATTGCCGACATGCAAAAGAAAGTGGCTGAGTATGAAGGCACAAATTCATCCACAGGAGGCCAAGGGCCTGGAGAGCAACCTCGTATTCATGAAGAACCTATACAACAACAGATATTGTATACACAACCAACCGATGATCGACTCACGTCTTGCCTGATACTCTCGGCTCCCAGTTAACCCGCGAATAAACCCGAAAGAGTTCCACTAATAGCAATCACAACTACACTCACTCTCCTGGGTACCAGATCTCGGGTCCTACTGTAGCAAATACCGCAAGGTCCCCCAGTCAGGTTGGATCAGGCCGCGAGACGCCGCAGACTCGTCGTTCAAGCTACGTAATTGAGCCTCAGGAAGCCAATGGAAACCTCCATCAGACGCATTTTGACTAGCATATCGTGAACCAGAACACCAACTCAAGCATCTTGCAACCCTTACCTGCACCAACCTTTGATATAGCTGCCTCCCATCATCCATTGACCTCCGATGACCTTGATGGAGAATTAGATCTTGGATGGATGATAACAGACACAGAGGTGGAGGGACAAATTCATGTTGTTACGATAAATCACCAGACCAAAATCCAATACCCTCTTCAATTACCTCCAATTCACTAAGAAACCAATCATACGCTACCAGGCTACGCCTCATCTTCAAGATCACCAGCAACCGTACCCAGAGAGTCTTTAAACGCAAGATTCCAGAAGATCATGGAATGCATCGGCAAAATGGGGTTCGAAAGCTTTGACGATCTAGTCACTTACTACGCCGTGGTCTCGGTGGAGAGGTACTTAGGGAGGCTGAACTAGTTCTCATGCTTGAGAACAGCGAGGCTTGGAAATCACTCCAGTCAAATCACTGATGTGGCCATGATCAAAGACAATATCTCTACCAAGCAAGCATATCAGAATCTCAGCACAGTCTTACCCATGGAAGTGAGTACATATGTATCAGCACATGACTCTCCTTCAGTATATATAAACGCAATGGATACAAGACTAACAGCAAGATATCTTAGATACCCAATCTTTGGACTGTACTGATGGCCCTTGTCGCGTCTGACTGTCCCGCATGGCAGCGAGATTGTTCTGGCACAGCCCTTGCTATTACTGCATTGCTGCATTTCGCAGGCCGCATACCGAAGTGGAGAATGCTAGAACTGATAGGACTTTGTATTTCATAGAAGTTAGAAACTATTGAGACGTTGGGGCCTTCATGAACGCTGGCTTAGAGTTGAAAACAAAGTGCCAGTCTGGAAGGCGGTTGTGATTAACGCAGCTGGACAAAATATAAGAGATAAATCTACTTAAACCTAGAGTTTGGGGTCCACCAGTCGCCTGGAAGATAACCTCAGCCCTTTTGACGTGTTGTGATGCCATCCAGATATTGCCTAGTAATATCTAATTTCTGTTCATCAGCCATTCAGTATAAGGTATGTGAGGTGAAACTTCATCGAACGCTAGTACCAAGGCACTCGTTACCGACTGAGGATGGAGAACCCTTGGTTGCGTCAAAGTATCCTTTCGAAGATTTTCTAGATACTCAAGCTTGTACTGAATAGCCGTTTCTTAAATTCTACTATTGACTGCACCAGGGATAAATGTCGGCAAGTCACCAGTAGAAAACCTTTGATAAAGGTAGCATCAGTGGCAGAGACGAGAATCCAATTATCCCTGAGGTACTTGTGATAATGGTTGAGGTATTTTGACATTGGACAAGAAGTGTTCAAGTAGGGAGGGACAACTTTGATGTCTACTTGATCTTTTAGTTAGGGATATGCCATGGCCGGTTCGAGGTTTATCACTCAAGCGTGAGCCTGTCGCTTCGAGGCCCTCAACGCTCCCGGTGCTGGATCATTTGTAAAGTGGATAAACTTCATTATGAATAAGGTTGCGGCCTTTGGATTACTGTCCTTGATGTCCTAGAAAGGGTTGTTGCATTTTCAAACTTATATTGATTGCTTTATAAGCGAATGTCAGTCTTAGATTCACACTATACGCCCGGCCAATTATGTCTCGTAGATGAGATCTTCGCCGATCCTTGATCCTACTGTATTAGGCCTAATGTACCCACCGCACCTACATATAGTACGAAACCTTATCCCCGATCTCTCCGTAGATCGCTTCCAAGGCGATAACAACCTCGTCAGGCAGCGGACTCGCTCCGATAGCGTCAATGTTGGATTCCATCTGTCTTATACTAGACGCCCCAATAAGGATGGCATCTCCAAGTTCCATGTTCAGAGCACTATGATGTGCAGTCCATCGTAATGCGGGCGTATGGCCACTGATATCATGCTGAGAGGCGATGTCAAGCGCTCGTTCTGTGACCTCCATGATCGATTTCTTCAGGTAGAAACTCGAGTACCGGCCGCCTAGGAAGAGCTTCGTAGAAACGTGTCCGTTAGTAACTGTCCTTCATGTTTGATTGAATATCTCAAGACGTACCGATTGATCAAAACGGCCTCCAGGCTGGACCTTCTTGTGATTCCCCGCAAAGAAGCCCGCTCCAGCAGGGCTATAGGCAATGAAAGCGATCCCATGCCGCCTCAACAACGGGAAAAGGTCTTTTTCACCGCCTCTTACAATCGGATTGTATTGCGCATGGTAGACGCTGGGCTTGATGAAATTATTTTCCTCGCAGATGTTTACCATGCTTTCCACTTCCGGGGCTGTATAATTACAAATACCCCAATGTTTGATCTTGCCTTCTCTATGGGCACGATCCATAGCTTCGCAAGCCTATTTGAAATCAGCTTTGCGCTCGGGAATGTGAAGGTATTCGATATTGATCAGGTCTGCTTTGAGATCTTTCAGCGAGGCATTGATGTCCTTCAGGATGTTACACTTGGAATGTCCGCCTTCCTGGATGGAATTGACCTTGGTATCGAGTATGTAGTTCTTTTGCAGCTACTGCCCCGATTCTGAGTTCGGATGTCCCGGATGCATGAGCTGGGTAAATGCGCGCTGTGTCGACTTGGCGATAGCCTCGTTTGGTGAATGCGCTGAGAAGACCGCGTACCTCCTCTGCAGTATCGAAACGTGCCATCGGATCGGCACTGGAGTCCCCGATCTCGAAATATATGTTAAACATGATTAATTACAGACAAGGACCTTTCTTGGGCCTACGTTTGCTGCTCCAAGAACAATATTGATAGATGATTGCTTCGAGGGTGCCATGTTCGGATAACACAGATGACTTATAAACTTAGATGTGATGTGTAAGAAGAGACTTCAGTAGAGATGGCTCTTCCAGCTAATGGTGATTCTACGCATCCTTTTATACCTGTTCAGTCTAACAATCTTCGGGGCCAGAATAACGACTTCAAATGCGATGCTGAGACTTGATTTTTAGTAGATGGAAGTTAAACTGGCTAGCCATTATTCAGCAATAGAGTTACTTCGTCAATATTTGATCCTTCCCGATCAGGCAAACATATAAGCAGGCTAATCTGTCGGCACTTGGCGTTATGGGAATAAGAATTTACCGCTAATTATACTACCTAATATACAGTCTGTGCTAGTGAATTTCTCCTTAATTATTGCGTCAAAACCACTATAATAATATAGGAGGCTTTCCTCTGTAACGGCTTTCTTCCGGGCGGTAGATATGAGTCGTAAGTCTTACAAATGGATGCTATCGTGGCGTTGGAATAACCATTATACCCAGTTCTTGCCGAGGTGTGCAGGCTCGCTGTTAAGAATAGCAATAGCAGCAGCAAAGTCGTGTATTTCCTGCTTTGTAGGAGCTAAGTATGTTTTTTCTAAGTCTGGAATTCAGTTAACTAAGTCATCCTCCTGCACAACAGTCAGCAAATCTGTCTTTTGATTATAATTGCGGCTGCTTTGTGCTCCTTCAAAACGACCCTTTAACGTCGAGGAGGAATTCCGTATTCCCTAGCTACACTACTTAAACCCAACCAGTCGACCTTGGAGATGGCTATGCTTATGTTTAATTCATAATCAGTGATCTGGGATCACATTTTTGAAAAACGAATTAATTTAGACTAGCATTGATGTTGTGATAATAATACGAAGCTGCTGGTGATGGTGTTGTTAAGGGCATGTTGAAGTGTACGGTGTAGGAGAGCGTTAGCTATCTCGGCCTTGCCCTAGCCAGGACAGTATTTACCTGTGCTTCTGATAATAGCAGTGCCATCGAAAAGATTCAGAGATTAATTGTTAACGCCAAAGATGCTCTGTTTAGGGTCAGTCTTGTTAGTACTGTATGGGCCCAAAGCTAACCTGCAGTGGAGGTTCGTTGTTGTGATGATTGGAGAGTGTCTCTTTAAAAAGCTTATTAACAGCTACTGTAAGTACAGGTTTATGAAGGTCATATAAGCTCATAATCCAAATATATCAAATACACCCTGCTGTTGTAACCCTCGAGGCCACTAATTAATTAGTAGCAGGCGCCAAACTGCCCATATTTATTCCTCCCACATAGGCATGCACCAATGTCTTCTTCTCGCTTCGATGGTTTATAACAGCACCGCTGGTAAAACCAACAACCTGGACAGTCATTGTAATAGCAGCAGGTGCCATAAACTCTACTGGAGCCCCTGTCGCAGCGACGCGTATTCGTATCCATTAACACAGTCTGATCGGCAAGAGATAGACCAATAATAAGAGAGAATGTTATGAGTGAGAATCTCATTACTTTCTAGATATTAGCTTTTACTTGAATATAAAGTTAGTTTACTAACTATACTTACTTTAGTAGATTATAATAAAGAGTTATTATAATTTGAAAAATATTTTCAACTAAGTCTATGCCCTAATTAGTATTATAAAAATAATAATTTAAGTAAACTTACTTATATATAACCGCTTTTGTAAATCGGAGCTGGCTTATGCTTGTTTCAGTTGTCAATAGTAGAGAAATTCAAGATCGAGTGTAGTAAAACCGGCAAATCAAGATGTTATATAGTAAGATATGGCAAGGGTAAGACTTGGTAAAGTTATAGTATAAACAGCACAGAAAATCTTAGTAAAATATAGTATAGCGCAAACACGGAATAGCAATACACGTCAGCAAGATACCTCATGGCGCAGATACGGCCTGGAAACACTTAGCAAGATATGGCATAGTGCAAATATAGAACAGAAAGTCTTAGTAAAATATAGTATAGCGCAGACACGGCATAGCAAGCCACATCAGCAAGATATAGCATAGTACAGATACGCCATGGAAATTCTTAGCAAGATAAGGTATAGCGCAGACACGGCTCAGCCAGCCACACAGCTAGATACATCAGGGTGCAGATCGGCCTTCTCTTCCCTATGCTATAATTTGCCCCGATACAGTAAATCGCGCAAGCTTGTTTCCTGGTCGTAGTGGATGTTGAAGCTACGATCTTATTATTGACCAGGGTTTACAGGCTAAGGGCATTCGGCACATAGCAAGCGAGACGCTCGGGCCCCAAACGGCGATCCGGATCCACCATCCACGGCCTCAGGCTCGGCATCGCTGGACCCGCAGCTTGCGTTGTCTCGTCCCTTTGGGTGATATCCCGCTCTGTCCCTCACGATGGGAGCCTTCGTCCGAGAGGGTAAGGATCATCATGATGCCCTGCTCGATGGCAGGCCCGGTGAATTCGGTGACAAGCTGTTGCTGGTCTAGCACAACCAGATATGGCTGGTTTTCGAGGCTAGCAAGCGCGCAAGAAACTTACCTGAATAACCCGTGATGGTGGCCGCCGTAGTTGTCTGACAATCCTCGGAGCTAGAACAACAACTTCAGATGCGACGCTGAGACTTGATCCTTCCCGAGACGGAAATTGAACTGATTCTTCATTATTCGGCAACTTTTCGTGAAGGATCTCTTAGTGTGGAAATGGTGATCTTGACCAGGGAATAGGATTAGTTACAGTGGTATGAACTCAAGCTGTTTCACCGAAAAGTCACATAGAGTTAACTCTTCAATAACTGATACTTCTTGATCAGGCAAAAACCAGTAGGCTAATCTCACGCCGACACTTGGCGTCATGGGAATAAGAATTTACCGCTAATTATACTACTTTGTAAAGTTATGAGTCGAACCTGATGAAATCCACCTGTTTCCATCCTTTTTCGGCGCCACCAAAACTTGAGCTGGGTAAATAACAATCTCATCATCACCAACACCATCATCATCTCCCTTCTTAACAACCAGTGGAAACAGAAGAATCCGCACCACTGAGCCTTGAGCCTCGTGCTGCTCGTTGCTCAAAATCGACCCAGCGCTGCGCTCATTCATCAAAGAGGCATTGAAATGGACAAGGCCTGCAACATCGCCGTTTTCGTCGTGCTGAGGCTGCAGTGGTGGGAGCATCATGTACTCTGCTTTTTGAAGCCACATCTCAATCGAGATTTCCACTGCTTCTTTGATCACGCGCCGTAACTGGTTTTCGAGCTGTACCTGTACGTTTTCTGGCGGTGGGAGAATGGTGCAGAGGGTTTGGAATATAGCTTGAGAAACGGCTTCGGAATCGAGGTCTCGTTGCTGTTTGAAGTCGTCGCGGTTTGACATCGGCGTCAGAGTTGTAGATCGCCATCTACGGATAGCCTCAGAAGGCCCGACAAGTTGCTTTTCCAGACTTTTAAGCTTTTGTCTTTGCTCACGGTCGAGACCGAATAAGTATCGAGTGAATATAAACTCCCAAATCAAAGACATAACAAGTGATGTGAACACGTCACGGCGACGTACTCGATCAACCAGATAGCTATCAACATCGAAGCCATCCAGCATGGTTTTGTCCAGTCTGTCTTGAATATTCTCGTTTTCAATCTCAGCACTTAGATGAGCACGTATCATGGTGACCTCTCCATCATCGCTGCGATCGTCGAGGACAGCCTCCAGATTATCAAGGGTATCTTCATCGGCAATTTCTTTCTTTGCGTGAGCCGTTCGCATATCCGCTGATCGAGAAAAGCTCAAGGTCCACTGATGCACATGAGAAAAATGTTGCCGACAGCGTTGGTCAAAGTAATCCTCGTTGTGGATGTAAAGAAACTCCTCATGCTTAAGAGGCGCTTGAATCTTTTGCTGAAAGCCTCGAATACTCAGCTCATTGTTTTCAGCGAGCATGTTTACAATGGCTTCGTGTCCGTTCTTTGCAGCTGCTGATAGAGGTGTTTTCCCGCGCTTATCCTTTGAGTTTGGATTCACCCTGCCCTTATCGTTAGTAAGGAGTAGTTCAACGACTCTTTCAAAGCCATTTTCTGCTGCAAATCTCAACGGAGTGCGTCCATCATTGTCAGCAGCATCAGGCTCAACAGTGTAACTGAACATCATCCTCACGATGTCCTCGTTTCCATTCTCTGTGGCTAGAGACAGTGCTGTCCGTTGATAGTTGTCTCTCGCATCTGGTTCTACCTTTCCGGTGTGAAGAAGAAGCCCAGCGATGTCCTTGTGCTCGTTGTTTACCGCCCACATCAAAGCTGTTCGTCCGCCTTCATCTTCAACCTCGCCTTTGTCAGCGGCATCGATTTCAACACCAGACGTGTCGACGAGTAGCTTCACCACTTCCATGTGCCCGTTCCTCACCGCCCATATCAACGGCGTTGCCCCGGTGTCATCACTGGCGTTTAGGTGCACCTTATTGGTATCGAGTAGCATCCTTACTATGGCCTTATGACCAGCCTCTGCGGCTACGAGAAGTGGTCTCCGCCCACTTCCTCTCGTGTCTTCCGTCCACTCCTTGGCATTAGGGTCCACTGTCTCGGCTTCGAGGAGGAGCTTCACAACTGCCTCATGTCCGTTCTTGGCTGCCCATAGCAGTGGTGTCCAGCCTTCCCTGTCTCTTGCATTTGGGTCCACGATGCCAGTACCGAGTAGAAACTTGACAACAACATCATCGCCTCGCTCCGATGCCCATGATAACGGAGTTCGCCCGTGTTCATCCTTCATGTTTGGGTCTGCTTTCTTAAGCAGAAGTCTGACAATCGAGTCGTGCCCATCCTCGTATGCCCATCTCAGCGGCAGCCAACCACCTTCAAACTCAATAAGAGCGTCAGCTATCGTTTCTATACCCTCCTCAAACCTGTTGGGCTTTGATCCAGCAGGATCTACAATCTTCAATGCTTTCTCAAAGCTTCCCATCGATCTCCGAACAAACCTCTCTGCTTCAGCATGTCTTTCTAGGTCTTTTAGCACGAGTCCAATATTCGCCAACCTAGAGATATTGTATAACCGTTCGGCGACCGAGTCCCTTTCAAATTGTTTGGCCAGCAGTTTTTCGTATGCTTCTTCCTGGTTACTGAGAGATTCAATGGTATGTGCACTCCAGTCCCAGACGAGTAAAAGGTTAGGTGGAAACCTCTTGGCTGATTGTAGTAGTTCCGACCATTTGATACCCTTGCTATTGGGTGATTTTGGAGGGGGAGCCGAAATCATGATAATGGCCCAGTAAGAATGGCATAGTCTGATGATAGTGGGTCTTGAAGCTCCTTGGAGAAGGCATACAACATCTCCCACTTGAATGGACTTAGCTGTTGTTTGAAAGATCCAAGATGAGGATTCTCCCATTCCATGTGAGTTCCTCCAGGTAATCCCCACTTTCTGACTATCCTCCCAAGCAGGATCACTTTCAACTGAGGACACTTCGCCAAGAACCTGCCCCACACTCTGAACCAGGGCGATTTCTTTATCATCCCATGTTTCCACCGATATCGAATCGGAGATTATGTACTTGATGAGGCTTCGAAAGAGTTGACCCCACGGAATCTTGTAGTCGACCAATATTCCAGGTTCACTAGGATCATCAGAACACATACCAAGTAGAGCATAGACCTTATCATGGCGCTCAGTTGCCTTTCTGGTATGGTACATCTCCACCAACTCACTTAACGGGCGTATGTCAAGTGAAAATCTTCCACCAATAGTCGTAGTCTGCCTGGAGCGGAAAATAGCCCCGCGTATAAGGTATGTTACCGATCGAACAAGAGGTTGTAGTTCGATATAGTTTGCGTAAGATAGCTTCAGTGCACCGAGACCTGAACAGAAAGCAAATCCATCTATCTCGACAGAGCCGCATTTGACAAGCACACGCCGAGCCGCAGCAACTTCTTGAAGAACCTGAATCCAGACCGTCAGCAGCGTCTCCCATTCGCGTTGCGATGCATGTCGCCTACCCAGATGCGTTGAAACCACGCTCGCTGTAGAAGATTAAGTATTGAATGGCTGTTGGTTTCGTCTGCCGTGTTTCTAAATGCAGCTTCACGGATCTCATCAAGTGCTTGATCGCTCGAAGCTGCTGCCTCTCCCAACCAGACAATCACGCCGCTGGCTTTGGCATAGATTTTAGCCATTAGCTGGACTTGCTGCCCTTTCTCTACCGTGTCTCCTTGGTTAATACATAAGGCATCTATCCACAGAATTCTCTCCAGGGTGCTATGTCGCAGATGCAAAAGAGCTGAATGCAGGTTGGTCCCAATGTCCAATTCATCTTTGCTTACAATGATAGAAAATGGTTTTTTGTCAGAGCCCCACACGTAAGATAAAGCCTCGTATGGATAGGCACTATCCGAGTCCGACAGGGCAAACTCAAACAGCTGGCATTGCACGGGAGAGCTCTTGTCCCGATGCGGGATTAAGCGAAGGAGGCGGATACTACCCGGAGGTAAGGGTGAGTAGCGATACGGAGCCATGGCCTATTGGATGTTCGACCAGGAAATGGTGCTCCCAAGCATAAACCTCTTTGATCGTTTTTCCACAGTGTCTCAACCTTAATGGCATGAGTTTGGAACATTTGGGCCATGAGGGCTGATGCCTAACGCAAACCTCATATGCAGCTGAACTAACTAGGTTAGATAACTCGATATAACGTAAGCCGTCAAATGCCCTTAACTACAGCTATACATAAAAATAACAGGCGCTATTATCCGTCACCGGTCTCATTTTAATACTACCCGGCTAAATTCAGGCTGTTGAACTAATCTGTTGTCAAAGCCTTAGAAACGCCAATGAGGTGAGAGTTTATAGCCGAGCGCAACCTTGAGATATATGTATTAATGGCTATTTGAAGGTACCAATCAAATCAGCCTCAATGTAATAATTGTTAGTCGTGATACTCTTAAATCAAAAGAATTAATGCCAGCACCACTCCCAGCACCGCAACACTCTCGATCGCTAAAGCATTGGCTCCACTCTTGCTGCTGCCAGTAGCCTTGCTATTTTCACCCGACGAGCTTCCCGTAGCATTCGATGCGTCGTCGTTTTTATCTGAACCACTCTTGCCATCAGAACCACCTTTATCCCCAGCTGCAGTGATTGTGTAAACAGTCCCATCTCCTCCATTCGTGTACGAAAACACATGCCCGCTCGCAGGAGCTGTCACCGAGCCCGGGTTGTTGCTCAATGTAGCCATGCCAGTGGTAAGCGCATCATCGGGCTTGTAATATGTGCTGACGCCTTCCAGCGAGAATGATAGCTTTGAAGAGCAATCATAGGTCTCCATGTACTTCCCACATTCTTGATATTGGACGTTGATTTGTGACTCGAGCGTTGGAATTTGTTTTAGTCCGACGAGCTTGGGGTCTGTCTTGGGGCAGATTTCAACAATGCTAGAGATTCCATGTTAGCTCCTGGGTGGTGTGGTAATTTGGAGTTGGTCATACCTCGACAACACCCCGCTTAGTTCGCAGCAGCCGCATCCCTCTATTTTTTGCAAGTTGCTCCCCGCATCGCCTGAATTAGCATTGTTCGAGCACGTTGCCATCTGTTGAATAGCGTCCTGAATGTTGAGAAAGACTTGTCCGACGTTGCAAGAGCAGGAATCAGGCGCGTTCTTTGGAGCAGGGAAATACGGGACGGGAAGTTTGGCAGTTGGACAGTTCATAAAGTATGAAACAATGTACTCTTGGTACTCGCATTCCCAGACTCTGTTCCAGCATGAGGCAGCGTAGCAGTTGAAATTGTCGACATAGTCCTGGCAGCCACAGGCGAGTATTTCTTGTTGATTGTTGTCGCGACGAGCTTGATCAATGCAGTCACTCGTCTTTTTGGTAATGACGCTCTGGCATTTCTCGAGTCCTGATGGATCAACACAGCCTGAGCTCTTGAGACTCACGTCGGCAGCCGTAGCCAGAGCGGCCAAGCCAAGCAGAAATAGACAGAGTCCTTGCATGTTCGTTGAGACCCAAATCAAAGATAGAAAGACTGCCAAGAAATGTCTCATTCCCCAAAGATCATAATCAGGTTCATATACTCAGCAGTGCCCTTATCTAGCTTCCCTCATCTACAGCTGAGGGCCTTGCCGAGACATCCGTATTCCGCCTTGTGAGAGCTGACAGGAATTAAAATTGGCCTAAGCTTGACCGGATGTGGAAAGTTGAGGTTATTTGTGACCCTGGCATATCTAACAGCCCTACTTCAAACGTGCCGAGATTCCGGGCTGAGTTGTTTCCCTCGTTTCTATATCCAGAATCCGAGGGCATTAGTCAGGGACAAGGGTCACGATGCGGAAAATATTCCGCCAGTACATACCGAGCTAAGAATACCTAAGCCTCGACTAGAGTTTTATGGACTAACAAGCTTAGATAACCCGATATAACGTAAGGCGTCAGATGCTAGCTATATCACTACTTTAAAGGGTTGTACTCCAACTTTCGCCAAGTTTGAGACTATTTTTCTGGGACTGATGGCTGATTGGAATGACAGTATGACAAGCGTTTAACAATTTGATGTCAATCTGTTAGCGCTTTAATATATAAAAACAGCAACCGCTGTTATCCATCCGGTTTCAATAAGCCACAGTTATAACCGACCATTTCCAGGAAACAGCAATACCCTCTTTGGCACCCAAGTCTACCGGTCAAGACTCTTGACTCTTCTCTTCAGTAATGGTTATGACTACGGATTCTGATTCCGCCAGCGAAGGTTCGACTCCCTCTGAGACTTTTCTTTCTGCGTGAGTCGTTGCAACCGGGAATATGTCGAAAGAAAACAGGCTGAATCGATCAATGTAGCTGCCACATTAAATGAAAATATTTTAAAGGTACGTGGAAGACAATGCCACAGTACCGCCTTGGAAACTGATGACCTTCTGTTATTTGAATGAGGTTAATGGCAATATTTTGGGCGTGAATTGTTGGTTGTCTCGTTTAATTTCCGTCGCTTAGACGTTGTGGAGTCGGCCAGTTCCGAATGAGGTATCGGCCTGTGAAAAGTCCCCAATTATTAGGCAACAACCAGTATTTTACAACCAACAGGCCAATTAAATCAAGTGTTTTACGCAAGGCCGAGCGATGAGGCTCAAAAGGCCCGGCTGTACTATATTTGACCAAGCATCACCCATGGATGGGTTCATAGCAGACTTTACACATGAGAGCAACATAAATAGCTTGCTATCTCCATATTTGAATCAATAACTTCACCATTCTCCTTCTATTTTCCAGCCTGCTAGACACCTACGTGCGACGAACAAAATGATGATAAAAAGACTCATCATATTGCAGGCTTTTCTTGCAACAGCATCTATCTTCAACACGCTATTTCCTACCGAAGAGCCTACTATCATAAACGACTCTCAAGATTATTCATTCACACAAGTGAACCCGTACTGGTCTGGAATTACACCGTCTGCCAAGCTATCCATGGCGCTTCTCTTTTGTTTCGACATATTATAACAAGACTGAAGATTTAATTCCCTACAAACGGTCAGTATCGCTGCCTGCATGTACCGAAGATCTCATACTGACTCGATGACAGTCCTGCTGCTTCAGAAAAATAAAAGGAAATTATTAAAACAACAATATCATTAATACGGAGATATACCCAAAGGAGATGGTTCGATCAGACTGTTGGTGGATTATAGAAATCGATGCGATTGAACGCTATCGTTAGTTGGGAAGTCGTTGCGCTACTTCACAAAGGAACAAGCCGAGCAAAGTCCAACGAAAGAGGTCAATTACTCAGAAACTCCAAATTTATTGTGTAGAAGGCGCCAGGTCATTATCTGCTCCGTGAACAGGAAGAGGGCCGAGGATTATTCTCTAGGATAATATTGTCACCCGAGAACATGGCCAGCACTGCTGTAATAAAAAATGGTTTTCAAGTATCCGAATCGAACACAGACTTTAAGATACAGACCAGCTCACACACAATTCGAAACCAAATGCATCACAATCCCTGAAAGGCAGGACCGCATCTCTGAGTGATCTAGCCATCTCAACTTCATGCCTCAGCCTTGCGTCGAGTCCATCGGATCACCGCAGGATTCATCGGCCGGGAAAACATTGACTGTCATACATTAGCAAGTGGGCATCTCCATACGTAAAAGAGACTCACAGAATAATCCGGCGCGGGGAGAGGAGCCTTAGGATCAGGCTGCTCAATATGGAGCAATCTCACAAACGTAGCGACAATAGCACCCAATTGCGCATAGGCATAATTCTCTCCAACACATCGATGTCGTCCTGCTCCAAAGGGCAGATAAGGACTGCTCACTGACTTGTTCATCATTCCAAACCCGTAATCCACCTTCTGTGCATCAGCTGATGCGTCCTCCAGTGGCTCGATCTTATCCCAGCGATGCGGATCCCATTCCATAGGTCGAGGGAAATACTCTTCAGATCGTGCTTGTGTACCAGGAGATGCAAGAAGAGTGTGAGATGGCGGAACCACCCATTCTGTGCCAGGTACACGCATAGGAGATTTTACCTGTCGAAGGATAGAGTGGATAGGACTGTGCAGACGAAGAGTTTCTTTGATCACTTGCCCGTTGAGCGTCAGTTTTTGCAGATTTTCCCATGTCAATGCTTCTTGTGGTGAACCAAGCACTTCAACCTGCTCATCGTAAAGCTCTTGCACAAGATGCGGCTTATGCGCAAGGTTGAGAATAAGCCAGGCACCACTAGCGGCCGTGTTGTGCTGACCACCCATAAGAATAGCGATCAGCATACGTGCAGCATGGTGGTCTGGTAGAGGTTCACCATCCTTGTACTGTGCATTCATAAGCGTCCAGACCATATCAGTCTCATCACCTTGATTTCCCGTCTCACGACGCTGGTGGATAATATCGCTGAACAGTTTTTCCATGACCTTACGAGCATGATCGCGGCGGAAGTTTTGCGGTAGGGGTAAACCGGGCATGATGAAGTTAATGGGTTGGAAACCATCGTCGAGGTGGCGATAGAGGGTAGCGAAGGTGCTGTCGAACATGGAGCGGACTTCGTTGCCGAGGAGTGAGCCGGAGGCTGTGTAGATGGTGATCTCGGCCATGACTTCGGTGATGTTGACGACTCCGGTGTCGCCTTTGAAGTATGGAGAAGTGCTCACATAGTCTTCGACCTCTTTGACGAATTTGGGGATATAGGTTCGCAAAGAGTCAGTAGTAAGACCAAGCTTCAGAAGCTGCAAGAGAATAATCAGCACAAGCGTAACGCAATCATCGGTGATGTTAGTGACATACTCTCTTCTGATCCATAAACCTCGCATTCGAGCAATCATAAACAACCTCCTCTCCAAAAACCGGCGTTGTAAGTTTTCCATAAACATCCTCTGCATTCAAATCCGCATGTTTCCCATTCAGAATAAAATCATTCCCCTTGGGTCCCAAAAAGACCGTCGTAGACTTCCCCAGAAGCACAAACGTGAAACAGTCTCCATATTTGGCTTGGCAGTCGAAAAAGAACTTGTACGGGTCAATTCCGTACTGAACCGTACTGCCGACGAGGGGGAAAATGTGGAATACGACTGGGGGGCGGTGAGGATTGGGGAACCACAATTGGCGGATTACGTTTGTCACGACGGAGACGATGATTATGATGAAAGCTGTGAGAGGAACGGAGATCGAGAGCGGGACGGACCGCAGATTACTGTACAGGTCTTCCATTGCAGATTTCTGTCAATTGCCTGGTTTGGGATGCAATTTTCGAAAGTTTTCTCAACAAAAAAATGCAGTCAGTCAGCACTATCGGATGATCTCACAATTCTTGGACCAATCTCCGCTGGTTCCGTCCAGCCATCCCAAAGAGCCAATCACATTAGAGACATATATCATAGCCCAATTAGGCACCATGCTTTGCAGAGAAAGCCGTAATTAGAACCAGGCCGTCTATAAGCTGTGGAAACAGTCTATTCCTCTTGTTGATTACATCCTATTCACAAAATTGGCTGTGCGAGCCAGCCCCATTTCCAACCAAGAACTGGAGAAGCCTTATTGGCAGCCTCGGAAGATCTTGTTCCTGATGACAGCAGCGCCAAGATGCCCCTCAAGTTAACATCCTTGTCAAGGCGTCTTTTATTGGTTACGTCTCGCGTAATTCAGCCTGTCAGTCAGCCTGTGACGCCTTGGTAATGTTTCAAGCATTTTTCAGCTTTCAACTCAGCCTCACTAACTGTCGCGTGATGGATTAAATGCCTCGCTTTTGTCTTTATAAGCAGATAATTTTTTTTCTTCATTCGAACCACTCTCAATTAAGCTTTTTGTGGCTGAAACGCATTTGCGACAATGGAAAATAGCGATATCTGCCCCGATGGCGACGCTCGAACAGAAAAAGAGCTTATCGTCAAGCTCATAGTCGCTCACTTCACAGCCATCGTCGCCTTCTGCAATTATCAATCCTTACGAAATGAAAAGCTCGACTCCATCGAGCCAATTTTGTTTATGTTATCACCCTTCATAGTAGTGGCTCAAACCGCCCTTGGCCTTATCATCGTCCACGTATCGTTCCTTTTAGACGTTGTCCAATCACCCAGATCCTTCTTTGACCACGTTGCAACGTACGCACGACAATGGAATCTTCTCTTCGGAAAGAAAACCGTTTCTGAATCCTCACAGCCAGAACAAACAGCTACTGGATCAGTGATTTCTGAAAAGAGGTCTCAAATTGGCAGAGCTTGGATCAGACTCGGACGAACGATAGCTCTTTTCGGAACGCTTTTCCAATTCGTGGCTACTATCTTTCTCTACAAGCGACGAAAGAGTTTACACGGCTGGGAGTCTTTAACCATAGTTGACCACCGCACATTTGAGCTTGCTGTTGGTGGAGCTGCTGTATCAGTCATGTCTCTCGCTCTTCTTCTCAAGTTCCCTGGTTTCGGCAAAGCACCCCCGACGGAATACATCCCAGACACTAAGCCAGACGGATCTATTATCTTCTGTCGAGGGGATTCGCGACGTTGTCCAAGCTGGTATCAGATTTTGTATGTCTCTGACTTCGGATCAACAACTTCGGCATCGACGTGGGCTTTTTGCGTCGCATCCTCCACGTACAAAGGCCGGTCGATCATGTTTGACTACCTTGCAGATGCCTACATTGGTATCTACGAAACTTCCATTGAAAAGCTTTCACTCGATATCTCCATAACCATGTTCTATTTCCTTGTGGGGGCTTTCTTCGCTTTGGTTTTTGGAACTGTAGGTCTCTATACCAACCTCGACAAAAACGAAAAAGCCGACAATTTTTGGGTGCCAATCCTATTTGCTCTTATCATGGTACCTATCATTATCGTTTTTATCTGCATATTCATTTCGCTCATGATACCTGCGGTAATGGCTTGGATACCTTCCTTGTTGAGTGGTATAACTTGTATGTTAGTAATGAAGGGCAAGGAGACTCGTGCACTATTCTCGCAGCCGCCGTTTGTGCCATCGGGGAATGCGACTGATTGCCTGTTGCTTTGGAAGGATCCAATGGCGGAGTATATGTGGTCACTTGTGTAGTGAAAGACTGTACTTATGGATACGGTATAACGGGTATAACAGCAATGCTGGATCACGGGCCTAGATGCCTCTCATTTTCCTTCTCGTTAATACCCATCTATTGATATTGAAATTATTGGCATTATACAGCTGATTCAAGAATGACATACTATAGCATTAACGCTAAGTTGCTATTATCCTTGGGGATCCTCGATTACGGTGCTTCATGAAGTCCCGGGGGGCTTCTTGCGTAGTTGGGATCGAGTCGCCCATGATCACCTGGTAACTCAGCTTTAGGCTCACGTAACTGTGGCTGTTGCAGGTGAGCTTCGAGCTCACTAGGCATGGTGGACCCCTTTCTACTTGATAGCCTTTCCCATAGGAGCCATCCAACACCTCCAAAAACTAGGAGACCTCCAATTGTTGCGCCAACAGCTGCACCTGCAGTCTCGCCTTTAGATAATCCCGAGTCTGGGCTTGTATTTGTGTCTTCGTTCGTAAGTCTAGTTGTCGCCGAGGGCTCGGCAGTAGGTTCTGTGGTGGTATCTGCCGCGGTTCGGGTAGCGGATGATTCCGGTGGTAAACTCGTCGTTGTTTGAACAGTTGTCCGGGTCTTCATCTTTTCAGACTCTGGAGCACTGACATTGAAGAATTGGGATTGAGCTATACGCGATCCACCCCACGACCGTATCACAAAACCGTACATAGAGTCTTCGGCATTCTTCGATATCTCTTTGACATCGTACTCAGCTTTCCACTCCGTACGAGTTGCTAAAGACTTTTGTAAGTAAACTGTACAATACCAGAGGCTGAGTGTATCCTACCATCCAACTGCGCCCACTCATCGCTGTCAAGGGGCCCTAATGTTTGGAACAGCCAGAGCTCAGTATCATTCTCATCTGTTTCCCACGCGATCTGGATCTTGTCTCCAACGTTGTAGACTCTGTTTCTTTGAAAGTCAAAATCGGATGCTTGATCCTTGTCAACTTGAGGAGGACTGATGAATTTGCCGTCACAATACGCCGAATAGGGGAAAAGAGTAAGTCCAAGACCGAGAACCGCGACGAAAGACAGCATGTTGAACAAAAGCCCGCTCCAGAAAGGCCAAGAAGGATGTTTGGTCCTCAATGCTATATAGACTGGCCGGCTGTCGGAGTCTGTGTTCGATAGTGGCCCTGGACTGAGGATGCTCACAGAGCAGAGTATTCGGGAGAAAGGCTGAACACTCTGGCAAGCGTGGGGACAGGTTCCATATATGGTATCGATACCCCAGGTGTCCAGGTGACGCGACAGGTCTCCAATCAGACAGGATGCTTTATCATGCAGCTGAACTCCAGAAAGAGTTTAGTTTTGTTCCACGTCTCAAATTACTATTGGGTTCAAGGAATAATGTGACTTGGCGAGCAAACGCTGAATACAGAATAACAAAGTCAGACCGCTTCCTTGCGGCAACAATCCATTTGCTTCAGAGACCTCTATATACCAGTTGTATGAGCTTTCATCCTCGCAATTCAAAGCAATTAGCCGAACTTCATAATTAATTGAAAACCGCAATCCTCATCTCAGCCTTGTTTTCTCTTTTCTCCTGATAGGCACCCCGATTTGCCTAGTTGCATAGAGAATTGGGACTAAACACGACCAACAGCATAACAACCAACAGAAGGCTGCATTAAGCACGGGCAATCGACCAGGGTTTGAAACTATTGGTTTCAACAAGCGCCCAAGCCTGGAAGGTAGTTAAATGAAAGCTGAAAACTAAGCTGGCATATTGAAAAGTTCGCCGAACAGAGATAAACGAAAACATCGGATAAAACGTGTCCGTCAAAAGCCTTGCTTGACATACCCACAGGGGATGTGCACTCAGTCAATCAGAGAGTCAAGGGTCTCAATAACGTTATCGTGGTTATTATTTATAGAATGAGAGAGTAGGCGAAGTGACTACAACAACCAAGGCCGAAACCTCGCATATGCTTCGCCTCTAAATATTCACTTCAGTCACATGATCACATACTAGAGCCAATGCATGCGAATCATAAACTGATGTATTAACTATGAAAAAGAATTAATATGTCAAGATCAACAAGTCTATGCATTCTAGCCACATTGGTATACCGGTGTCTCTGTATTCCAATAAGCATACAGATTCTTATTCCCCTTCCGATCAAGCTTGCGCTGTCTTCGAGTCTCGTCCTTTTGTACCTTTTCCATAGCCCTGTGCTGAGTTGTTATCAATGAGCGCTGCTCAGTTGCAGACAAGTGCATCAAGGCACTGCGATCACCGGCGCTCATGTTGGCGAGTTGATATGTCGCAGTAGCCTTCTGCCGCCTCTCTCGTCTAGAAAGGCGAGTATCAGAATTTTCTGGCATATGGTCAGGGGTAGAATCCTCCTCATCAACCTCAACCGAAGAATACTCGAGTTGAGGTTTTGTGATTCGGGTTCGATGGCGTGGTTGGGATAGGGAAGGTTCAACTTGTGCCGATAACTTCTTGGAGATGATTCTGCCAGATGGAAGACGTATCGAGTCCTCATCAACCTGCAACGGCTTCAGGTTGGGCTTGACTGCAGCGGATTCCCTTTCCTCCTCATCGTCTTCCATAACATTTGACTCAAGCTGATGATGCGAGAAATTGTAGAAGTCGGCAAATTCCGAGCCCTCAGAAACATCAATTTTGCAGTGACCTTTGCCCATCATATGTTGTTGAACTGCTTGGACGGTGCTCCTTTCCGTTCCACAGTGTAAACATCCTCGGTACTCAAAGATAACGAGGTGTAAATATCTGAACAGTGTCTCGAGGTCGACTACGAGATGGTTTTGCTGCGGGATGAAAAGACCGTGTGACTTTTGCATGTGAATCATGCTTTCAGCCAACGTTTGTGATGTGTTAGGGCAGAAGAGGCATTGCCCGGGAGTGAATGACGGGGTAGACTCAGAAGGCTTAGAGGAACCCATGATGTTTGGTGTCAGAGGGTTGCTTTCCTGGACGAATGATAGGAGCATGGGTGAAGTTGTAGTAGTTGCAGTGGTAGTAGTGGTTGTTCCTAGCATGGAGATTGATGAGTTTTCTAGTGTAGGAGTTTTAAGTGTTTGCTGGGTGCCTAGGACTTAAAACTCGGTATTTAACTATTGATGGTTTGATATTGAGTTGAGAAATGGACTTGATGGGACTCGAAGCATTTATACAGAGTTGCAGTATTAATGCCAGCCATCAATAGGCCCCATCTGATTGGACAATGGGAGTGACTCAAGTATGTGAGCTATGCCATTTTGGGTGACGTTCAGAATGATTCATAGTGATTCCGCCCCGCCGCGGGTCCGCTACTTGAACCTTAACAGAGGGCCATGACATCGACGCCTGCATCAGTTATGGTACAAGTCACTTCAATCCGCCATGCCATGGGTCCTCGGCATCCACTCCTCCACGGACCCACGGACCCGAGCGCGATTCTGGAATGTATTCTTTACTGAGTTTGCCACAGTTACTACAATGTGCATAGAATAAGTTATTCCCATTATTAATTGATAGATATTATGAAATGCCGAGATAGACAATTCCGTAGACATGATCCCAACTCCGAAGTCCCAGACTAAACCCTTTTTCATTTCATCTTTCCCCATCATCCCTGAAGAACTCCCCCAAACACCTTATCCACATGAGCTCTGACCTCACCAGCCATCTTCTCTCTCAACCCAACCAAAACCTTTTCATTATCCGCAACTTCGCTCTTAGCATCTACCAAAAAGACTCCACCAGCAGATCTCGCTGCCTTGCTCAATCCCTCAGGGATCGGAACAGCCTGTGCCTCTGTTTCCTCAACAGTGAACCTCGCATTCGTAGCATAAAACAGTGCTCTAGCCCCAACATCATCAGGGCTAGCCGCAAAAAGACCAGTTAAAGGCTTAACAATCCATTGAAGAATAAATCCAGTAATTCCACTTGACCCGCGCGACAGCAGTGGTGTCGCCGTCAATCCTGGGAAGGCGTGCACAAAGCTGACCTTGGGGTTCTCTTTGGCAAAGCGCTCCAGCATAAGAGTGAGCATAGTAGCAGATTGGTTAGCGGCAGATGCCACGCCGTAGTTGCCGGGCTTGGAAAGGTCGAGATCATCTTCGATGAGAGGGCCTTCTTGGCCACCGGCAAGAATGTTGGTGACGTGAGGGTTTTCGCTGCGGTTGAGGAGGGGTAGAAGGACTTCAATGGCTCTGACGCGACTGTAGAAGCGGGTTGTCAACGAAGGCTCAAGCTTTTCCTTGGTTTCTGTAAATTATTAGTATAAACCCATTAAAATCAGTCTCCAGTGAGTGAGTAGCTTACCCTTTCTTCCCTCAAAAGACATGAATCCGACCGACATAAACAGAAGGTCAACCTTGGTCTCCTTGTTCGCAATTTCTTTCATCGCAGCATCCGTCTCCTTGACAAGCGAAACATCTCTTTCAATGAATTGGATACTAGCAGATGGATTGGCCTCGCGGAGTTCTGCAATAAGAGGGACGGCGGCTGAATGGCTTCGACCGACAATGTAAATGGTTGGTGATTTGTTGTCTGTGGCGATGTTGAACTGCCTGGTTGTGCTGCGGCCAATACCTGAGGTAGCGCCGAGGAACACAGCTGTGAGATTCTCGGGGAGGGATTTGGGGAGGACTGTTGAGTTGGATCCCTTGATAGTGCTGATTGCGACCATTTTCGGTGATGTCAATTGATATAATGGACTGGCCTTGTGATGTTGAAGAAATCGAGTAGGTGTTAAATAGATGATTGCTGAGATGGTGATTGAATGTTGTGAGTTGTTGATGATGATCGAATGATGAATGAGGCGGCCCCTCACGAGTTAATATATCTTCCAGTCTTCGTCATTGTCAGCTCCTCACGTAACATTCAGCCTTATTCGGATATCCGACATGTGTAAGCACAGGGTAGCTGGTCAGACATGTGAGCTTGACCTGATTGGCTGCGTAAGCTGGCTCTCGGTCTTCTTGGCGTTCCCCGCCCATGTCGATAAGCTCGTGATTGCTGACAGCGCCATTTAGCTCGACTGCGGATATCCGAGATTTTTCGTAAAGGAGTTTGAGAGAGCACCGAGAGCTTTTGATGACGGGGCAAAGACATCTTTATACTGGGAGATCTTGCCACGTGCGAGTAGTCTGGTGATCTCTCCCCTAGTCGATTGCTGGCCCTGGAATGGAGAATCTGCATCTAGCATCACTCATGAGCTACTATTGAAGCGAAAATTCGCCACAAAGCGGCAGGTACTTAGTTGTATAGAGAGGAATTTTACACTCGCATTGTTTAAACTCATTTCTCTAATCGTAATTAACTGAACCATCTTCCTCCATCACCACTATTCCCAAGTTTCTCATGTATCGAACCCCCAGCCGATCTGGTCACTAGACGCTCCAGCAAATCGCATCAAACTCCTCGCACCACTCACAGCATTGAACCGACCACCCTGGAACGCAGCATTCGCAACACTCATCGCCGCTCGAGCAGTCTCCGCATGCTCGTTGTGGTTGCTCTCTCTCTGCCTCTCCAAAACCTCATTCAAAAAACTATCACCCGCCAGTCCCTGATACCTATCCAAGCATAGCTGTTTAACAGCAGGGCCATACATTTCCGTCCACTGATGCTCGTTCACAGTGGTATAGCTCTTGGCGCCATTTTCAGCAGTGCGAGAAAATGCCCAGTCGGCGCTGACGACTTGGTACCGCTTGGTGATGAAGAAGAGAACAGGCCAGGAGAAGATCCAGAGGAAGGTTAGGTAGAAGATCCAGCAGATCCAGGTTGTTAGACGCATCTTGTTGAGGCGGTTGGATGAGTAGATATCGACTGCGCGGTCGGCTACGGGAAACTCAATTTCGAGCTTGCCTTTGTAGTTGGTGCTCCTAACCCAAGATTCAAGAGCCGATCGGAGGAAAGTCTCGTCCATGCCAGTAACATTTCGAGTTAAGCGGAATCTGAGGAAAATTAGAAACGGTCAACAGCGATATGGGGATTTCTTACACTTTGGTTCCATTGGCTTTTGCGCAATATCGATGACACCATTCCTTCAAAGTCGGCTTCGCATGGCCAACTTCAATATCACCCTTGACTCCATCCTGCCTTTTCTTCAAAACTGTACCACGATACGTCTTCTCTCCACTCTCAACAGTGCTGAGAGTAGACGAACCAGGAGCTCCTTGAACAAAATTAGGCCACAGATAATTCTGCATGTTGACCATGATTCTAAAATCAGTCACCTCCTCACGCTTGCTTTTCCCATCCTTATCACGTCTTGTCTCTTGATGAGTTCCCGTGATGTTGATGTATGGCGATGGGGGAAGGGAGGCCATTCTCCTGATCCATCCTTCAAGAAACTGTGGATCTGCGTCGGAGCGAGGTTCTTGGAGTGAAATTACTTCGTTTCCGATGCGAGTGCGTTTTTGGCCGATGCGGTTTGAGGCAAAGGCGATGTGAGTCTCAGGAATGGTAGTGCCGGTTTGCCACTCTTCGGCGTCAAAGTTATCATTGAAAGGAATAGCCGGCGTGGCAGTGGAAGTTGGAGTTTCCATAGCTGAAGTGGTGGTCTCTGTGTCGCCGTAGGCGGGTGGTGCTGCACCGTCAAGGTCGAGGACATCTTCGTCGACGTGAGCGTAAGACGGTTCTCCTACTGTCGTGTGCAAAGACACGGCATCAGGGTCTTCATCCCGATAGGGCTTTGCTGAATCAGGATTGCCCATGGTGAAAATGATTGAAAAGCGATGAGAGGTACTGACGACCTCGGAGTGATTCTCAGTCCTGGTATTTGAGGTTCAGCTTCAACCCCAGTTTCAGGCAGCAGCCTCTTTGTGAGAGAAAAGAAACAGGTTCTTGGCGCGTTGATGGTGCGGTTTTGTGACTTGGGCTGAGACCAAGACCGATGGAGTAACCGCCGAGTCCACTGTGGATTTAGGCAAATCAGCGCTCAGGCCGAAGATAAACCCGAGTTTCAGTGAGCGTAAGCACTAAGCGACATTGAGTCTAGGGATTATTATAATTCTCGTTCTTCCAATTCCATCACCTCTTCACAGACTGGGGCTGCAAATGCGATCCGTCCTGATGAACCATTTCGCTCAACATTACCAAGTTTGATGCTCACTTGCTTCAGAAGTCGGGATCGCTCTAGGCCATCGAGAATATATGCCTTTTGCAGTTGTTTTCCGCAACGATTATCCAGCGTGACTATGGAGAGAGTTCCTAGAACATCGGGTGCAAGCGTCATGGCGCGCAGAACAATGCCAGAAACCGATGCAGGAACGATAACGACAACGCAGATAAATAGTAAAATCGCAAACCAGGTTTTGTTGCAAGAAAATATCTTTTCTAATACCGCATTCTCCGCGTCGATGGACACTGTATTTATGCCGGGCCAATCCAAGATACGAGATATTCCAAGTGTGACGTCTGAGTGAACAGTGTATAAGAAGACTGTATTGAGGAATTGCGCAAGGCGAATCTCAAAGATGGGCCGTCCAAGGCTCGCCACATCGTCGTAGTAAAACTCAAGATTTGGGGCCATGGGATTGTCCGGGGTCAGCAGAAAGCCCAAAAAGAACAACCAGAAGGTCCCTTGTATTAGCGAGAGCACCTCGGCAAGGGAATCCAAGAAGAAAGACGCGGAAGCTGCAATTCCGCGATCAAGACTCGTGAAGTTATGGGCATTCCACGGATCGCGTGGGTTTCCAATAGGTGGCGCGCACGTGGGAAGTACTTGGGGTTCAAGAAATAGTCGGGCTCAGGTGTATCGGGAGCTAGCCGGACCGCTTCAGGAGCACATGTTGAGTTGATGCAGGTATATTTCACGTGTACATAGGTTGTATGTAGGGCACAGTCGATAAACGACATGTTATATCTTGAAGCTGATTCCAATATAATTCGTCGGGCTTCCCTTGGAGATTCGAGTTGCTTTGTGTCAAGATATTCTGCACAACCCCGAAGACAGCTTGATATAGCCATTTGATACCCATGTGGAAGGGGCACCATACTCCCGTGATCATATTGTGACGCGGCCATAGTAAGCCAAGTATTCTTAGGGTGCTCGAGCGGAGGAGGATGTTCAGTGAAGTTAGTGAAATCATTGGAGTCGGTGTAATAAGATGAGCTCCTCTTTGGTCTAGTTCCAAAGACCGGACAGTCCAGAGACATGTAGGATATAAGGCAAATACAAAAAAAACTTCTTCTTGGCTCTCTGTATATCCACACCGTGGCCATGCCGTGTCACAAGTCCTTGAGTAATACAGCACTGCCTTGGGATGAGACATTTTCATAATCGCGATAACGGTGGCTGTGCACCTAGTTTGGCGAGTAAGGTAAGCAGCCGACTTTTATTTCTGTTTATTCAATATAAGGGAATGCTCAGTGCACCTCCCGTTTCCAGAATCACTTAATGAAGCAGGGGATTTAGATAGACTGCTGCTGGTCTATCTGAAATTGGATTATGTGGTAAGATGGGTTCAGTTGAGGGTTTTTAATGCCGATCTTGACCGTTCTTTTCTTAATTATAATCTTTAGTAGACCTCCTAATAAGCTACATCACAAAATGTCATGAATACAACAGAAAAAGATACTTCAATATAAAAAAGACTAAACCAAAATTTAGCTTCCTCTGATATGCCTCCTCCTGTAAACTGCTTGTTATGTTTGGTGGAAGGGCCTCTGACGGCGTTTCCATAAGAATGAGAAGATACTAGTCGTCTAAGGAGGATATAATTAATTGCTCCATGCGAAGCCTACCGTACGAGGTTTACAAGGTTGGAACATTGTCAACGCCCGGTAAAACACAGCATGCTCAAGCATAACCCTGAGATCTCCGCCATTCTTCATATGCTTCAACACATGATTGGCAATTAGTCCAGCTCAAATATTCTATCTTCTCCTCAGTTGTGCAGTGTTGAAGAGGACAGGAAAAATTCCGAGTTCTCGCCCTCGCGTTTCTACAACGTCGGGTATCAATCCTACTTCCGAGAGGTGCGCCGCATTGACGGCAGTAGTAGTATATATCTATCATATGACACATTATAGGGACTTTGTTGTATATCAGATCAATAATCGTAGCAGGGAATTTACTTAGTGGAAAAGGTCTAGGTTGGAAGACACAGAAATATTGATTTGGTTCGGTTTATATACTCAAGGTCGGCAGTGGATCACTCAGGTCAGGTGGGAAGACAAGAGCCTAACTGCGCAGGTCTGGCTCCGCGAATAACACATCTTACTCACAGCTCGTGATTCACAGTTCTTCGCGTGCAATAGAACCAGGATTGTAGCTTATGTGCCTTCTAGCCTAACAATAATTGTCACGGGAAATTTTGTGTAAAGTTGGAATTGCAGCATAGATATTTGAAGAAATGCGCAGTCACCGGGAGCAATTCAACGCTAGGTTCTGTGTAGTCATATAAGGTCTCGGCCACAG
>JAADJG010000225.1:0-77204 GCA_012932025.1 Fusarium austroafricanum
GCTATATGACAAATCAAAAGAAAGCATTAGTATAAGTTTAGTATGTCCTCGTATAAAATGGACTAAACTTATTCTAACCTTATGATATGTTATTATCTCCTGTGGGCCAAGCTCCCTTGCACTTGGCAGCCATATAACATTCGAGTCCACATACTCCACGAGCTTAAAGCAGAGCCACTCTATCCCAAGACGACACATCCCATTACTCCTCAGACAACGAATCTACCATGGCTCCATCAGCCCGCCGAGGGACTTGAGATGAGGCTAGACGCTTCATTTCTCTTTCTCACACTGGTCAACCTGAGGCATTTGCATACCATACTAGAAATGTGACAGCCAAGCCTGGGAAAAAGCCCAAGAATGCCATTGGCGCAGCAGAAAATGTAGTCGTCCTAGCTGAGACCCTTGAGGTACTTCTTAAAGATGGTATTACTCAAGAGACAAGATAGGTAACAGAGGTAATTCTTGCCTATGTTGGAAAACTTAAAGGCCCAGCTACGATGGTTAAGACTATTCGGAGGGAGCAAGCAGACCCTCCATCTCCAAGCTCAATTGGATCGGAAGGCGGGTTACAACACAATAGGCACACAAGAAGACCATAGGCTAATATCTGTTAAGGAATACCTAACCTTTAGGTAAATTAGGTAAGATTTAGGTAGTCCTTAGGTTATGTGCCTGAAAGGTATGTGGGTTATTTTCTAGCCCACCCGATCCGCTCTCTGGGTATGTGGGAAGATCGTTCTAGTATCTCGAGGTCTAGAGAACGTAGCTACGTGGAGTGCTGGAACTAGCATGCTTTGCTTACAATACCTAGAGGATCGCGAGGTTCATCTCACCACTTGAAATAATTAGCTATGCTTCGATCTCTCAAGGCGCCCTTCAGCTCGTTTGCGTTTTCTCTCGACGCTCGTTCAAAAGCCTCTGTGAGATTGAGGAAACACGTCCAATGGCCAGAGTTATTCCGAAAAGATATTTGGTTTCACATTACTTACCATCGGGTGATCCGTCGAGCGTGATTGCATACCAGTTACTGGAGAGCTAGAGTGTTGCAGAGCTGATCTTGCTCTCAGTCTGACCCAGGTTTTGGCCTATATTAATACAAGGAAGCGGCAGAGACTCTAATTTATTAATGCTGAATAGTATTTATTGGAACAGACATACTAACTGTAGGAGAAATGTTTAGAATCGTAATGAAATTTAAGGGCAAGTATTTCGGAGTGGTTAGATGTGCTCGGCCTAAGATGTGTAATTGCGGCTCTGATAGCATTCCCAAATTTGGGGTTAATATAGATATAACTCTCACTAGGCTCACCAACTATAATCCCAGTGCCACAGGATGTAGGCATGCCTTTTGAGTTAATAGTAGTAAACCTTGTGACCGCGCTATGATATGCACAAAATCGAAAATGCAAAGCAGCTTTGCTTCGGAGAGGGACTGAGTGAAACCGACGAGGAAACATTGTATTCGACCTGCGATTGTTGGTGCCGGTTGAGTCGCTTCAGAGGAGCACTCTTGTGGAAATAACGAGTTGATCAGTGGTCGTCTGTGGTCGGCTGTTAATAGTAGAGGTCTAGGCAGTGGCTTTTCCACCTATAATACTAATGGACTTGGGTGTAATTAAGTATTGGGCATTAACTAGTTGCGGGAATGCTCAGTCAGTAGTAGAGAAGAGAGTCGTGGGAAATCTAGCATGCTTTGTTTCAATAAAGGGGAGATTTCCTGGACCCTTTACCTAGGCCTATGTATATCCTTGTGATATAAGTCTTGATTGAATTTTTTAGAATATGAATAAGAATATCTTAAGCTAATAAGTCTTGGGCCAAATGTCTTAAACTTTATAAGTCATGACTAAGTCTCGTCTATCCATTAAGATAGCCCGAAACCCCGAAGTATCATGACAATCAATCGACCCATCGGCGAAATACAAAACGGCTTTCAACCTCGGCTTTTGTCGTTCATTAATAAAGTTTCATCCTCTTCTTCCATTGGACCGTGATTCTGGGGTAAATCGGGTCCCTGGGCCACAATCCGAAAAGATCAGCACTTTAATCCTTGGTCCGGAGAAACTAATAACGTGATGCCGTCACCGCATCCAAGAAGCTACTACGTAGTATCTGTAAGTGGCAACTTGTACCGCAACTGCATACGACTTTCGGGATATTATGGCTCTAGTTTAAATGTTGGCTGAGAGCATGACCGTTGCACCCCGCATCTTCCCCGCGATTTGTTTATAAGAACAGGTTTGAATCGGTCCGTTTTCTGGGGATTGAGTAATTGGGCGGAATAGACTAGACGTTGAGAGAGATGGGATGTGGTGTTTTGTTAGTTGGTAGGATGGACATATATATCATGGCATGCGCGGATAGTTTCACAAATCCAGATCTGTATCTCAACCGCCCACCATGACACCCTCACATGCAGTGATACAATTCCTCTTTGCATCTCTGGCTGTCGGCCAGCAGATCTATCTTGACGCCAAGGGCCCTACAGAGCGGCCCCAATGCAAGGCCACAAAGACAAGCGAGCCAAAATACTCATATACACCATTCAGTTACACCCTCTCTGAGACTGTGAGATATGCCATTTCGGTGCCTTCTCCTACTACAACAACCACATACGCAAACCCACCAGAGTCCCTGATTTCTCTCGTCCCTTCACTATCCTTCACCACATGGGGAAAATGGGACCCTAATGCAACAACCAAAGCCTCGGATACAGATGATCCTTACGGACGAGCCGCATGGACTGCGCTCTGGGAACATGCAAACCCTCCCAACTTTACCGAGACGGGGATCTTCAGCACAACTGTCTCTCCCACTCCCATTCCTAGCAGTGAACTTGTCCTTCCTCCTCGGGACTACTTTGGTCCTACAGATTGCTATAAATTCCCTAAGGGCTTCAGCTTCGGAGTTGCTAGCTCTGCCAGTCAAATTGAGGGTGCTACTGCGGAAGAAGGCAAGGCGCCATCTCTCATGGATATTCTTGTCCAGGATGACCGTGCTAAGAGCTATGTCACGAATGAGCACTATTACTACTACAAGCAAGACATCGAGCGCGTTGCTGCCATGGGTGCTAAGCATTTCTCGTTTAGTATTGCCTGGACAAGAATCTTGCCGTTTGCTTTACCCGGTACACCCGTTAACCAGGAGGGAATTGATCACTACAACGATGTGATCAACTTTATTCTTGAGAAGGGCATGACTCCTGAGGTCACGCTGCTTCACTTCGATACCCCTCTTCAGTTCTTTGGCACCAACCTTACCAAAGCTAAGGACAAACCCGAGATCGGCTACGTCAACGGCGGTTATCAGAATGAGACCTTCCAAGATGCCTTTGTCCATTACGCAAAGGTTGTCATGGCACACTACGCTGACCGTGTGCCCGTTTGGTTCACCTTCAATGAGCCTCTCCTGTATTCATATAATGCTCCTGCAGTCTACAACGTTGTCAAGGCTCATGCGCGAGTCTATCACTGGTACAAGGAGGAACTCGGTGGAAAGGGAAAGATTGCGCTCAAGTTCAACAACAACTTTGGTGTTCCACGCGACCCCAAGAGTGAAGTTGATGTCTATGCTACGGATCACTTCAACTCTATCCAGCTGGGACCATTCTGCAATCCTATCTTCCTGGGTAAAGACTATCCTGAGTCGTTTAAGAAGACTTTTGACGACTTTGTCCCGTTGAGTGACGAAGATCTCAAGTACATTGGCCATACTGCAGACTTCCTTGGGATTGACCCGTATACCGCCACAGTCATCGCACCACCCGTTCCAGATGACAAGGATAGTGTTCTAGAGTGTGCATCCAACTCTTCCTCAGCCTTTCGACCTTATTGCGTCAACCAAACAACCACAACCGTCAATGGGTGGAACATTGGCTACCGCTCCCAAAGCTACGTCTACATCACACCAACCTACCTGCGCAGCTATCTAAACTACCTCCACAACACATGGAAGACACCCGTGGCTCTTACAGAGTTTGGTTTCCCAGTCTTTGCCGAGGCAGAGAAGCAGTTGTCGGATCAGCTATTTGACACGCCCCGCAGCATCTACTACTTGAGCTTCCTGTCCGAGACACTCAAGGCAATCTGGGAAGACGGTGTTGAGGTGGTTGGCGCTTATGCTTGGTCGTTTGCTGACAATTGGGAGTTTGGAGATTATGATCAGCACTTTGGCATTCAGACTGTTAATAGGACTACGCAGGAGAGGAGATATAAGAAGAGTTTCTTTGATATGGTGGACTTTATGAAGGCACGGGGTGTGGAGTAGAATAGGTGTGCTTGAGTGGATGATATTACTGTATCTAGTTGAATAGGAAGTCAATTCTTTATCTTCATTTGTGCTACTGAGTGTGTTAAAGTCGAGGTCTTGCTCCGGGTTATCGCCGATGTAACTATTTGAAGTGGTGATTTGCAACACTCAGATATAGCCGTATAATTCCCAGTTTCCATCAACATGGCGTAAGGTTCAAAGTTCAGCCGGCAAGTCTTCAGCAACGACACACGTGTATCACTAGGTCCGATCGTGTTTGATGGCACGCAATTTGCTTTGAAATATTGGTTCATAACATGATGAACACGCTTAAGATTGATTGATATTGATCTTGACTACATACACTCATTGCCCGCGAACGAGCATCCTCATATAAATAGCCAGTATCCCCTGTATAGGGACACATTTAAAACAGCCAAGAGAGGAAGACCTTGTAGAACCAACCTCCACGGTTGGGGCCCTCGCGCTCACGCTTGGCAGCCTGAGCAGCCAAGAATTCCTCCTCCTCGCGGTCGATAACGTCCTTGCCAGTGTAGAAGTCAGCCTCATGAGGCTTGACGCCACGAGACTTTGTGATGAGCTTGTGTCCAAAGATGAAGATCAGATACACAGGAATACCCAGGTAACCAGTGATGAAGGTCTTAACCTTCTCACCACCCATGATCTTGCCGGTTTCCTTGTCCCGGGTAAAGACATCGTAGTTCTTGGTCAAGGCAATGAGAATACACATGGACAGAGCTCCGATGGATCCCCACATGCCAAAAGGTGCGACATAGGGCAGGGCCTCGTCTGAAAGACCTTGGGCCTTCTTAGCACGGCACCACCAGATGTGAGTTGTAAGGATGGAAATCCAGGACATGAGACCAAAGATGGTGGTCAAGTTGACAAAGTAGCCGAAAACCTTGGTTGAGTCGTCGGAGACGTTCATGAAAGCGAGAAGGCAGAATGAAGCGGACATGGCAAGGGCGTAGATAGGGACACCGTGCTTGTCAGTCTTCTTGAAGATAGCAGGGGCTGAGCCGTCAGAAGCGAGACCGTAGAGGGTTCGGCTGGCAATGTACAGATCCGAGTTGGAGGCGGAAAAGACAAAGATGCAGATACAGGCGTTGATGATGTGAGGGAGGACCTCGACACCAGCGATATCGGCGGCAACGACGAATGGCGAAGCAGAGGCACCAGCCTTGGCCTTGTTGGCAAAAGCAAGCTCCTTAGAGTCGTAGGGGACGATCATGCCGACGAGGAGGACGGAGAGACAGTAGAAGAAGAGGATTCGGTAGAAGGTGAGCTTGATGGCACGAGGAATAGTCTTGCGGGGGTTCTGGGCCTCAGCGACTGTGACACCGACGAGCTCAGTTCCGAGGTAGGCGAAGGTGGCGTTGACCATGCAAGACCAGAAGCCGAGGAATTTTCCAGCGTCGCCTTCCATGATATAAGGCTTGAAAGCGCTGATGCTCTGTTAGTTAGGACTTGCGAGAATTGAATGTTTAAACATACCCAGGGTTCTTCCAGTATCGGAAACCCTTTCGGTCATGGTCAGGACCACCGCCGAGGGCAAGGATCAGGGAGAAGAGGATTATGCCAATGATGGTGATGACCTTGAACGAGGAGAGCCAGAACTCGAGTTCACCGAAGAATCGAATGCCGAAGTAGTTGATGACGACGATGACAACTAGGAAGATGGCGATAAAGACACCTGGATTGACAGTGTCTCGATTGACCCAGTATTGAATGACGAGAGCGGCAGCGGTGAGTTGGTTAGGCGTGACGATGATGTATTTGAACCAGTAACTAGAAATTGTTAGGTCGCGTGACTTGTAAGAGATTCAAAATACTCACGTCCATCCGAGCGCAAAACCAAGCGAAGGATCGCAAAATCGAGAGGCGTATCCAGTGAAACCAGCAGACATGGGAAGCCAAGCGGCCATCTCACCAAGAGCAGCCATGACAAGGAAGACGACAAAACCAACAAGAGTGTAACAGATGAAGACAGAACCGGGACCAGCTTGAGCCAAAGCCTTGCCAGTGCCGATAATAAGACCAGTACCGATAGCACCACCAATGGCAATCATGGTGATGTGACGCGCCTTGAGACCTCGGTGCAGCGACGTCTCAGCGCTGGTCTCAAGACCGCGAATGTGTTGATCCTCGCCGAGGCCGACATCTTTGGTGGGGGCTGACGCAGCATCGTAGCCAATGTCGGTCTTTTCGACGTCGTTTCTCTTGTCGACGCCGCTCATTTTTATCTGATTTGATTTGATTCCGAGTAGTTGGGAAAAGGCCAAGATGCCAAGTGAGGAGGGCCAAGCTGCCAAGTGAAGATTGGAGAGCACCAAGCTTTAGAGGATCTGACAGGCCAAGGACCTTGGCGAGATTTCACGATCCACGTTGCACTGCAGTTGAACAGTTGAACGGAAGAGAATGTAGAAAACAGATCGAGAGGAGGAGGAGGGATGAGCACAGCTATATACCGAATACGGCCCTGCCTTCCTGTTGTCTCTTGACACAGGACAGGACTGGACCCAGGCAGCAGAGTTTCTGGCTATCAATTCTCATTGACAATGCCAAGACAGTGCTACACTCCCCCAGCCCAAGCTCAAAGTGGCAGCCATTGTGTTACGATGGAACCTCAGACGGACAGGTAATACATGCGAGGGGCGCCCGCCGATGAAGATCACATCACGTAACGGGTCTGGGACCGGGGGGTGTTTGTTTGGTTAGTGCTAGTTTAATTCCCAAGATCATCGTTGACTGAATGGAGTCTGACCCTGACCCTTGGATGCTATCTCTGCATCTGCAGCTCTGTGGCGACTGGCAAGTGAGAGAGTCTGGGGTGTGTGATTGTGTGTGCTTCGCCGCCAATGTGCATTGCACTGTAATTCTTGTTTCCACGAGAAAATGCAAGACATTCATCTCTCGGGCGCAGGGCAGATTTGCAGGCTTTTTTTCCTTCTTGCTTTTTTACCGCCAGTTAATCTCCTCATTAGAGTGACACCAACCCCAACTCCAACTAGCAAATACAGTATCACCCCGGCAGTTAGTTATGGCGCCGAAGTTGAAAAAGACGCAAAGGCTCATTTTCTAGAAGGCCGAGAGAGAGATAAGCTCTAGCGCTGCTACGATATCTCCAATGGCTGTGTGAGAAATTGGTGTTATGTCGCACTGAGGATCTGTTAGGAGATTCCTATTGTATCCACTGCTATCAAACTAAGCCACTCCCCTTCAGGAAGGTCTGTAAAAAGTTCTCATCAAGATAGGCTCTATCATTCCTCCGTAGCGTTTCCCTCACAAACCCCCCCGGTCTAACTGCGGTCTTGGCTCCAATGTTTATCTACCAGTATCTGCCGTCTGTTCTCTGCGGGGAAGTTGAACGTATGGATGACAGTACCGTATAGCAGGGGTGGCCTCAAGATAGGCAAGGATGGCTCTGACCAACGCTCGCTCTGATTCAACGAGCAGTCTCTGCAGTGGAGAAAACTTGGTGTCCAACCGGCCAACCCTTGAATAATACCATCACGTTCACATGATCTTTATCTCTCTCACTCACGCACCAAGCAGGGATACAGAGCAGACAGTCCCAGTCTCCGCACGCATCAGATACCGTCAGTGGTAATTTAGTCAGTGTTTTTAGTTAGAGCCGGAGGCAACGCGTAGCACTAGCGAAGACTCCAATAGCCAAACAACTCTAACGGCATGCTTAAACAAAAACTTTTACCATATTATTAGCTAATTCCCCAACTCGACCCCAGCTCTGAATGCGGAGAGCCCGTGTAAGCGGCAATCACTTTCCTATTCTGGTCCCTCGGGGTCGGGGGTCTCTCCGCACTCTGACGGTCCAGAGCTTGCTTGGCAGGCATATAAGCACAGCTTTGTAACGAGGCACAGATGATTTGGGGAAGGAATTTGGGTTAGGTTAGTGGTTTCGCGGGTGAATTCGTGTCGAACATGACTAGCTAGTTCTCGGGGCCAATATCCTATTACAAACTTTTGTGTCATGAAAATTCAGCTTCGGAAGAGGCTGAGACATTTGTGTTGTTGTTGCTGTTGTTATTGCACGAGGGGTAATGAGAGGTGAATCATGCCTTGTTGTATGCCCTCTGCATTGTCGATCCCGAACCTTAACCCTCAGGCGGGTAGTCAGTCACTTGATCAAAAGCTGACAAGCCACAGGCTGATTTGTGCATTGGGAGAACTACAATAAACATAGATGAGGCATAGACTATAGAGTCTACTGATACTATCCTAGTCCTTAAGACAGAAAGTACCGAATCTCATTGTAGCGACTAGAAGAATGCCTAGTTTGCCCAGCTCGCAATACGCGAGGTTTGTTCCCCAGACCTGAAAATGCTACACTAGTTTCTTCGACGTCAACATCTCGGATCCGAACATCCTTGCGAAAATACTAGGTGTCAACGGCGCCTTACAGATCTATTTACAAAGCACGGATACTAGGTCTAGATAGTTGAGACTACAGCCCATACCGAAGATAATCGTAAGTTTCAAAGACTTAATATAACTTTAAGTTAAGCTTAGGACAAGAGCTATACTGAACTCATCAAATGGCGCCTATGAACCCTCGAAACTATGACTAAAAACTTAGGAAAGTGCCTCATCATCTCAAAGTCGAAATCGCCGGTGAACCCTAATAGGACGGCTTGACCACACCGAGATATCTCAAGGTGAAAGAAACAAGGAATAGTATTGCGCGTCTACTGCATCTTCAAAGCCTCAAATTAAACGACCCCAGTTAATCTGCCCCTCGAAAGCCAAGACGTGGGTTCTGAATCTGGGGGCCCCAGTTGAGTCTGGGGATATTACGTGATAGCCGTCTGGGGCAAATGCAATATGGTAACGCTAGAGAATTTATCGTAAGTTGGGACGTTATATGATCAAAGCTCATTGTGGTCTATGCGTTTTTCGAAGATAGTTCATGATGTGTCACTTTGTGTAGTGGCGATGTTGTTGGTTGCGGAGGAATGGGAGACCGAAGGCGCCGAAACTCGGGGAGACTGGGATGAGGACGGAGAGGAACGTCCTGGGGGAATTGATGCTTGACAACTGGATGATAATTGAAAGACATGTTGGAGCAGAATAGGGGGTCGGGAAAAGAGGAGAGGCAAGACACCTCAACTCTCATATCGTCTAGTGAAGCGCATCTGGAGAGAGGAGAGACTTGGAGTAACTTCGAGAACTTCGCCAAAGCAAACTCCAAGATAGTAAGTCACTTAAAACAGCTTTTCAGTTTTACAAAATGTATTCTAGTTATGAAAACAGAGAACAACTCCCTCAAGCTTTAGGTTATATATCATAACAAAGGTCGTGTCTTCAGGTTCCCCTCGTAAGGGGAAGCGAGAGGAGAATTAGTAGGGATCGGGGTAAATGGGAGCCTTAATCAAGATATGGCTGACTTCTTACAGATTATCCAATATATGATTTCTGGAAGTACTTAGGTTCATTATTATACCAGCTTCCGTATCGTTTGATCCACGGATGAAGCCAGTACTGGCACAACATACTGAATGGATCAACCATTCTGCTTTACTGATCCAGGAGCTTTCTAGATCATAGTAGCATAAGCTATCAGGTTCAGTGACGATAATTCATCTCAAAGGGTTCATAAGCTTAACAATCAACAGATGATATCTCGAAGCTGCTAAATGCCAAAGTCGACAGTTGGGACCGTTGTCCTGATCCAAAAGCCCTAAGGGAACTTGCCTAATGTCAGGTACTTGCCGCTCCAATCCAAAGGAACGTGTTTGGTGTCAAAATGCTGTGATGAGGATTCGAAGGCCCTCGTTATCTTGTGAAATAGTTGTTCTGCCATCATGCAAGACACAAAATTCATTGAGCCTTAAATTCGGTCCAACGCCATGCGTGCAAAGTGGTGGTTATACAAAGCATTAGAACAATTTCCTCTACAGTTTCAACGGCGTAATGGTTCAGACACATGCTCGTTACCAATCAGTCTTTGATGCTAGAGAGGGTGTTACCGCCCTTCATGGTGGTGGCTGCCCCCTTTCAGCTACTTTAGGCACCTGGGCATGGTGAAAGATGCAAGCCATAGGCTGTGCCGACACAATAAAAGAATCACCATGAGTTATAAGGCTCGCATCACCGCTCCCTTGACATATTACGCTCTTAGCACGCATCCCGCTGCTTGGTTACTTGTTAGACAATATCTCTTTTGCGTGAATGTAAAGGGAGTTAATGATAGAACTGGGTCATGAATACATCTTGATGGAGTACATTCCTGGTGCAACGACCTAGTCTCTATGATGTAGGGTGGCGATGGAAGACAAGATACGACTGATCCAGGAGATCACACACTACCGTGCTCAACTGCTGAAGACGTCAAACTTTTGAACGAGAAAGACGATGGCTTCGTCATTGGTGAGAATAGGAAACTGAACACTCTACATTGGCATTTAGCAGAACCCGTCCAATCTCTAGGTAATTTAGGTAAAAGAAGGAGTAAAGTTATCATATCTATGAAGTGACTTTAGGGTGTCTAGTATAGCTCTTAGGCTAAAATGTCAAGATCTTCTCTAAAATCTTACAATTCACATCATGGTGTCTTATCAAGCTTCCCATTACACGTACCCTGAGAGTGCCCGATGGCTTCTTTGTCTCTTTTTCGGATCCATCGAGAACCTCTAGATGCAGCGGTGTCAAAACTCCGTGATTGAGTTATCCCGCGGCGACATCGGCGGTATTGCGATTGTTGCTCCTTGCTTGCGTTGACGTATTCGCATTGCTCTCTAGGTTTGTAGACCTGCTTGGCTCGCCAACATCTGAATAATCCGGTCTGACTCATCTCCGATATCGTTACTGAGACTCACAATAAGCACATTCTGTCTTAACATGTGTGCTATCTTCGCATGTGGAATGGGATCATCTACTCATTACGCGCAGCCAAAGTCACGCCATAAGATTGCGCATCAGACCATCACAAGGCAATCCCACGAGCAATAATTTTACATAAACTGTTGATCATAAAAGTCTCTTACTATCTAAAAATCTAAAAAGTCCAGATATGACGGATTTCTATGATTCAGGGGAAACTTGAGCTCTCTTTCACTCAACCTTTCTGGGTGTCCTGGTCTCACTCCCAACATACCCCTTCCAAAGGGAACCTGTGTTGTTTGCCCAACTCGAAACAGAACGCCCTTGGATGCGAATGCATCCTCGAGCTCTTTTATCTGTTCTTGGGGCGGCGCTTCATAAGGATCTACAGCAACAACGCCCAAGTTCTGAAACCGGTATATCTTCTCCGCCATGCCCAGTAAGTCGCGATGCATTTCTGGCCAGGCTAACACCATGCCAATATGGAGAATTCGTAATGATGAGGGGAGGCTCGCCATGAAGATTTCGGGGCCGGATTCTTTCATTGACGCGAAACGGTATTTTCGCTCTTCTTCGTCATCGAAGACGGGGCCGTAAAGAAGAAGCTGCTCGATTTCTAAGATTTCGAGACGAGGAAAGTCGATGAAGCTGGCGTCGCCGCGGAGTGACGAGTCCCAGCGGAGGAACATGGATACTTGTTCGATGATATCTTGTGCGCCTCCGGATGTGTGCTCCCATGTCGTGCTGGTGTAGCATAGCCGGCGTAATGATCGACTCACGGACGTAAGATGATGGTGTTGAAGGACAGTGTACTTGTCCATATCGCAGAAATACTCCAGGTCCTCGAGGACTGGACTGCGACGAAGGATTTTGGCTAGATTATCTGGATCTAAGCCGTGTAATGATAGACGACGGAGGCTTGCGAGGGCAGTATCCCATGGTTCTGAGCGAAAGCGCTCACGGAGGGGAATATCTGTCCCGCAGTCTGCGTCGCTGGCTGCCAGTACCTCAAGGTTCTGCGCCTTTGCTAGGACATCCTGCATTTGTTGTATGTGGCAGCATTCGTCAGGGTTCTTGCCTTGACCAGGTAATACCAGATACTTGAGGTTTGGTAAGTAAAAGGGTGAGTCTCTTATGTATTGTAGCCCTTCTTGTGATGATCGGTAGATAAGTAATTGCTCAACAAAGGGTGCAGCCATGATGGAAGCTTCTTGCAACCACTTTGAATCCACATGTTCATATGAAGGAAGAGCACGGAAGCCAGCCCGCTCACCAGCCTGTCGAAAGAGAGTTTGTGTTTCTTTAGAGATCTGACGAGCTGTCACTTCTCTTAAGGCAAAGAATGCTAATGCGCGAACATGCTTGGCCAAATCTGGTCGCTCAAGGAGAGTCCGTAGAAATGCCTCTAGAGTCTCAACCTCGCGCTTCCGAGCTTCGGTATCACTCCACCACTCAGGACTAATTGATGAATCCGACTGTTTTCCAGAGTGATAGCAGTGATATAGAGTAGGTTGGGCTGCATTGCGAAAGCGTCGACACGTGCGACTCAACCGCGATAATGCCTGCTGGGCCTCAATGGCGCGATCGATCTCATCTGGCGGGAGATCGACAACATGTGGATGCTGGCAATGCACACAGAGATTACGACATATGGCGGTAACGATCTCTGCAGGAAGATCGCCAATGGAGAGCTGTCGTCGTCTCCGCCAAAAGAAAGGAATCTCGGTTTGGAAGATTGGACTGTGAGACCAGAAGCTCCCTCCGTGGAGGACATCCCGGTCCATCCTGGCTATGAGATGCATGGTATGATGCGATGATGGTGAGAGTTAGGCTGTAAGTCCAGGGACGAGGGTTGTAGAAGCCAGTGTAAGGCGAAGAGTGGAGATGAGGTTGTATGGCCTGAATGAAGGATTTTAACAGCGAAAGTTGGACGATGTTATAAGGAACAACAGAGTTTGAGAATCATGAACCATGAAAGGAGGCTATAGATAAGTACAGTCCCAGAGCGGAGAAGGGGTCGAGAGAGGGGAATAGGAGGGAGTTGGCTGTAAGATGCGGATATTGAAGCGGAGGTGATCGCGGGAACATCGACTAGGTATCTTACGATGGCGCTTCAGACACAGACCCTGGAGCTGCTGAAGAAACAAGGGTTTACTAAATGGTAATTGGGCATCTAGGTCGTCTTGAAGGATCGAAGCTAGATCAAGCCAATCGTATCTTGTGTTGCAATCACTCAGCAGCATCTTGGTCCGTGGGCTGCATCTTCCAGGGATAGACGGCTAGGATCAATGACAAGGTGGTGTTCTTCTTTTTATGTGAGTCGACCAGGAAGGTAGGTCGTAGTCTCGGGCATACGGGGAAAGTCAAATGAAGCATCTGATGATGTTGGACGGGGCAGAGCATGGTCTGTGTAAGAGGAAGAGGCGAAAAAAGAGAAGGAGAGGAGGAACCGTCACCGTAGAATAAAACATGGAAAAAGCAAGGAAACATCTTGAGACTAGGGATACGATGCGATCAGATGCAAACACCAGGTACACTGTTGTGAGGAAAAAGAAAAGAAACTGTGCCGCTGTCTTGGGACCAGCTCTACAAGGGCAAGATCGCGAGGACAGAATCTCAGGTCGTTCCAAGGACACCGCAAGTGGACCAAAGATCCACATCCCGCGATGTAATGGCCTCATTCTTGATCAGCCATGCATCAATTAAAGGCATTATAGCCGTAAGCACAGGGTGGCTGTCATATCTCTCAACGAACGAGGGCACAGCACCCGGATAGTGGAGGTCTTGTGCACATCGCGTATCGGGTGCGGAATGTTACAGCACAATACAGGTCGTTTGGGACGAAACTACATATCAGATGAGCCAACGTGCAATGGTAACATCGCCCAGGAACGCGTGCAACAGTGGAGGAGCGGAATGAGACCGAGACCTTGTTAGCGCTGAGATATGGGTCGAAACGTGGTCTGATGTGATGAATAGTGCTGTTAAGCTTTGGAGGCATTTGCCAATGACTCGTGGAACTAGGTATCAATTGGCTTTTGACTTGTCAATATCAAACACGCCCGCTGCAAGATTCCCGCAACCCGCAACTATTCAACGGCTGGCGCAGTTTTTAGAGCCACGAGTTGGTGTTCCAGAAGACGATTGACAGCTGACAGCTGGAAAAGATGAGCCATCACATTTGATGGATGCTGGGCTGAGCTGCTGTGGAGGGACGGCACGTGACCTCGCACCAGATCGCGTCACTTCCTAGGCTGCTACTCGCGTCTCACCGAGACACCCGCGTAAAGCACTCCCATAATTTTGATTGCACGTCAGAGCTTGGATTGTGTCACACGAATCGATCGTCCGCCCCCCCAAGATCTCGCGGAGATGCCTGACCTTAGCGGTATGTCTCTTACCTAAGATCCTCTTTCATACGCTCTTACTAACGACCGCAGAGGCGGATACCATCCGCATCCTCGTTGCAACCGATAATCATGTTGGTTACGAAGAGCGTGACCCGATCCGAAAGGATGATAGTTGGAGAACTTTCGATGAAATCTTGAACCTTGCCCGGACCGAAGATGTACGACTTATCATTCCTGATTTAATCACAGCTTCTAACATGCACAGGTCGACATGGTGCTCCTCGCTGGCGATCTCTTCCACGACAACAAACCCTCCCGAAAGTCCCTTTACCAAGTCATGCGTACCCTCAGACAAAACTGCTTAGGCATGAAACCCTGTCCCCTCGAATTTCTCTCCGACGCTGCATCTGTCTTCGAAGGCGCTTTCCCCCACGTCAACTATGAAGATCCCGATATCAATATCTCCATCCCTGTCTTTTCCATCCATGGTAACCATGACGACCCCTCTGGCGAAGGCAACTTTTGTTCGCTTGATCTTCTACAAGCTAGCGGGCTGCTCAATTACTACGGCCGCGTTCCCGAAGCAGACAATATCGAGGCCAAGCCGATTTTACTGCAGAAGGGTCTTACAAAGCTGGCTCTCTTTGGACTGAGCAATGTTCGAGATGAGCGAATGTTTCGAACATTTCGAGATCACAAAGTCAAATGGTTTCGACCTGGTACCCAGATGGGTGACTGGTTCAACCTCTTGGCAGTTCATCAGAACCATCACGCCCACACAGCTACATCATATCTCCCTGAGAATGTTCTGCCCGATTGGTTGGACCTGGTAGTCTGGGGTCACGAGCACGAATGTCTGATTGATCCTACGCAGAACCCAGAAACAGGATTCCACGTCATGCAGCCTGGTTCATCCGTTGCAACTTCACTAGTTCCTGGCGAGGCAGTTCAGAAGCACGTTGCCATCGTGAGTGTTACAGGCAAGGACTTCCAGGTCGAAAAGCTTCCACTGAAGAGTGTGCGTCCCTTTGTTACACGGGAGGTTATCCTCTCGCAAGACAAGCGCTTCAAGGGACTTGACAAGAAGAAAGATAACCGTCAAGAGGTGACCAAAAGGCTTATGGAAGTGGTTGAGGAAATGATTGAGGAGGCCAACGCGGATTGGGAGGCGATTCAAACAGATGAAGAAGCTCTGGAAGAGCGACCTCTTCCACTGATCCGTCTCAAGGTGGAATACACAGCACAGGATGGAGGCCAGTTCGAAATTGAGAATCCTCAAAGATTTTCGAATCGATTCGTCGGTAAAGTGGCCAACACGAATGATGTTATCTACTTTTACCGCAAAAAGACATCACAGCGTATGTTACTCACTCAGTTCAACACAAACCTCTACTAACACATCTCAGGCAAGGCAAATGCTACCAACCCTACAGAAGCCCTTGAGGCGCTCGACGGTGCTGATGATATGGTCAAGGTCGAGAACCTGGTACAAGATTTCTTGTCAGCACAGTCGCTGAAGGTCCTTCCACAGGGTCCTTTCGGTGATGCTGTAACCCAGTTCGTGACAAAGGATGACAAGCACGCGATGGAGCTATTTGTATCAGAACACCTAACGGGCCAAGTTCGATCTATGCTTGGTCTCGAATCAGACGACGAGGATCTCAACAGTGCCATGGACATCTATCGCACTAGAATTGAGCAGCAACAGGCTAGTGGCTTGCATGCAGCACCAGCAGAGCGAAAGCGGGTTCTCAAACCAAAGCCAACGACTTGGGACAGCGATTTCGATGGCAACTGGGAGAACGAGCCAGATGCCTGGACATATGAGGACGAACAGCAGGCTGAAAGCTCTTCTCGCGCATCTGCACCTGCACCTGCACCTGCGCGCAAGACCGCACGAGGACGGGGCAAGGCAACACAGCAAGAAGAGGACTTGATGGATGAAGATGAGCCACCTGCCAAGAAGCCAGCGCCCAAGCGAGCAACACGTACAACAAAAGCTGCACCAGCAAAGAAAGCACCTGCAAAGGGTCGAGGTCGAAAAGCATTTGTAGACAGCGATGAAGAAGAAGAAGATCAAGATGTGGTCATGGAATCAGAAGAGGAGCCTGCTCCCCCTCCCCCTCCACCGAAGACACGACGAGCTGCTGCGACAAAGAGTGCCGCCAAGACTACGACAACTCGAAGAGCGGCTAAGAATACACGGCAGACAAAGTTGAATTTTTCACAGTCGCAGAAGGGTAGTACTCAGAGTAAAGCGGTTGAAATTAGCGATGATGAGATTTCAGATGATGATGCGTTTGAGCCAGCACCGGCGCCAGCACCTCGTACTCGAAGAAGGGGATAAGTGAGTGGGCTGTGTACAAAAGGGATACCCGATAACGTAAGAAAAGTCAAGTACAGAGATTTACGATGAATTGAGCAAACAGTCACAGTCACAGTCACAGCCACAGGCCTAGAGACTATGACTACCTTATCTACTCGTGTCCACTCTCATCTGACATCGCCTTCACTTCGGATCCGAAGCCCGAAATCAAGCTCAGCTGTGATGCCGCTGCGGGCCGCATATGATATGCTAACTATGCGGGGTAGCTTCGAAGTTGGACTAGCTCGTCACTTCTCACTCAGCAGGCTTGGATGAACGAACCTTCAGTGACTATTGATCTTACAAACCAGATACCTTAGCTGAAAGAGGCGCCGAGACATCCGCTGGGTAGATATTTACTGTGCTGTATTCGTACTGTAGCAATAGCTCAATTGGTAATACTTATACCATCTGCCCCGCTCGTTGCTGTGCATCTGAGTCTTAACATACCACACTCACATGATTATATATAACTACCCGCTCCTCCTCAACTGACTTTGCTTCTCTTCCTACTGTACATTAACTCTTGAATAATGGCTGCAGCTGGTCACATCCGTCTTGGCACTGCCTCCCCCGGCACCCAATCCTCCACCCCCGCTACTATCGCCCTCATCGACTCTCTTGCCCAGCGCGCCGCATCTTCTCACATCGACATCCTCCTCCTGCCCGAGGCCTTCATCGGCGGTTATCCCCGCGGTAGCTCCTTTGGTTGTGAAATTGGAAATCGCAGTGCTGAAGGACGTGAAGAGTATGCCAAGTACTTTGACAGCGCTATTGATCTGGGAGATACCGTTGGACCTGGCGGTGGTGGCGCGGGAGTCAAGTGGGTGAAGAAACAGCTTGGTGAAGAGGATGAAGTGAGAGGTGATGGTTCGCGTGAGGAGTTGGAGCGTATTGCGAGAGATACGGGTGTTTTTGTTGTGGTTGGATGCATTGAGAAAGCAGGTGGAAGCTTGTATTGCTCTGTTGTTTATGTCTGTCCCAAGGAGGGTATGCTTGGAAAGCGCCGCAAAGTCCTCCCCGTAAGAACTCCTCCACCTCTTCTTGAAATATGCTAACATTAATAGACCGGCTCTGAACGTCTCATCTGGGCACAGGGCTCACCCAGTACCCTTCGCGCCGTAACAACCACCATCCGCGGCATTCGCATCAACCTCGCCGCTGCGATCTGCTGGGAGAACTACATGCCTCTTCTTCGTCAGAGTCTCTACGCGCAGAACATCAACTTATACCTTGCTCCCACGGCCGATAACCGCGATGCATGGCTTGGACTCATGCGCACAGTCGGTGTTGAGGGACGGTGCTTTGTTGTTAGCAGCAACATGTGCGTTCCCAAGGATTCAACTGCTGAAACAAATGGTCATGGACATGGGCATGGACATGGACATGTGCGCCGACGACGCGATTCGTGTTTGACGGAGGAGGGCTTTGAAATTGCCCTGCCGAGATCGCCTACGAGGATGAGACGTCGTAAGAGTGTGTTTGATGAGGATGGGAATGAAGTTGTTCTGGCCTGTGATGATGACGGTGTGGCACCTACGACTCGACCTCCCCCTCCGACCATGGCAGCTAGCAAGTCTGCTAGCAAGAGCGGGTTTCTCTCTCGCGGCGGTTCTTCTATCGTTTCTCCCTTTGGCGATGTTGTAGCTGGACCACAGTGGGAAGACCCAGATGGCTTGATCTTCGCAGATGTTGATTTCCGCGATTGTATCAGAGGCCGTCTTGATCTAGACGCCGCGGGAAGTTACTCTCGAAACGATGCATTCAGGTTCAGTGTTGAGGGATTGAATTTGGATCCTCTTCCTTACTAAAGTGGGAATGTAAGTAAATAGTATGTATCAGATTGTAATGCTAAACGCCTGTACTATGCTGTGTCTATGGGTATTCCTGCGCCGCGCTAAATGCCATTACTTTGATTCATCACCTGGTGGTGTCCGTTGTCTTTGCTCTTCCAACACCTTGCGTTCTGAATCAACTTGCTTCCGTTGTCTTTCGAGGGCTGCTTGAGCGAGGACTTCTCTGCGGCTCATCCCAGCGTTTGAACCACTGACCCCTCCCAGCACAAATTCACCACCCGTCCAGCCTCCAAAGTCCTCAGGGTAGTCCTCCTCTTCGTCATTGCCGGAGAGAGTATACCGCGATGTCTCGCCGATGGTGTGTCCGCCTGATTTCCAATCCGCAGCGTCGACTTCTCGCTCGATCTGATGACACAAGTCCCAGAAGTTCCTATCGTGCGGACTGTGAACGTTATGCGCTAACTCGTGGCAAAGCGTCTTACGAATAATCTTGTAATCGCGATATCCATCGTGCGCATCTGTTCGTAACCGCAGCTCAATGACTTCGCCATGATTACGATTCAGACCCAAAATGCGACTCGTTCCCTCGTGCGTTGTCTGCGTGTGCGAAAGAGGCTCCATTTCTGTAAGAAGGCCAACGGTGAATTTATGCCTTGTCATGACGGCGCGAATGCCAGGGTCTTCTTTCAGGCGCAGGAGAAGTTTCTGACTGCCCTCTGGATTCGGGAGACCTTGGAGCGGTTTAACTTGAAGAAATGTATATTGCGAATCTTGTGGGTTTCGTCGCGCGGGGGCATGTCGTGCTTTACTTCGCTGAGCCATCCGTGCAGCATTTCGCTTTGCGACACGCTCAGCCATATCCTGAACTTGTTGTATTTCCGCAGCTGGTGAGCCCATAAGCGTTAAGGACTTGCCTTTGAGGTCGAGGAGAGGCATGTCAGGATTCTTAAAGGGCGCTTTTAGGAGGGGAGTCTTTGGGGCGAGGATCTTTTGGTTCGCGACTGGAATGTCGAGGCTTGCTTCGATTTCGGTAAAGAGATCTGTGATTGTCGCATCTTCAGGGAAACAAAGTTCGTAGGGTATTTTCCGGTGTGTGATTGTGAGTGAGAGCCAGGTCTGCTCGCTGTCGGACATGGTCGAGTCCGCCATGTTTGTGCAGCAGCGGAGTGGCGATGGTTTCGTTGGGAGCGTTATGGTGACGGTTGTAAAGATAAAGTTTCTAAAATGAGATTATAGGGGGTTGCGTTATTGAAAATGACGTAGTGATAAAAGATAAGATAGGATGGGGAGATGTTGTATTTATATGTTTGGGAGTTTGTAAGCATGTACGCGGAATTAGAATTGATGCTATCGCGTTCGGGGACTTTCGGCGTTTGCTTTGTAATACGTCACTTGCACTGCCTGGAGGCCGCCACTCTTAGTGAGAATAATTGATGGATGATGATTACAAGAGTCGGACATAGCAAGAATGGAAATCTTGGCAAATGGCGATAAGTCCGGTTTAATCTTGATTACCATTGATTTTTGAGGAATTATCAAGATATTATTTTGGCCGTGCTGCGAAGGTGATGTTGGTGATAATCAATTGATAATATCGGTGAGTGAATGTGCAGACTCTGTAGCAACTCGCCAATTGACTTTCACCCTTCAAATTCAACACGCAAAATAGGCCAATAAATTTGGTCAATTGACTCGAATTGCATTCATTCATTCGCCAATACTATTTGCCAATAATTTGAGTTCATGAACAGCCAGTCGGTGACTTACCCTGAACCAGCCAGCCACCGGAAATAATCATCTCGTACAAGTGAAACTTAGAAAACATGTTATCATCTCATATGATCGTCCTTTATGATCTGTTGGTTCGCTTCCTTGACCTGACTTGTTGACAAAGCACGAGACGAGCCGAGAGCTTGGATCTATCCGTGTGCCACAGACCACAGGCCACAGACCACAAAAACAGAGCCGCATCACCAGCCTCACCGTCGCTCGTCCATCCATCGTCGGTAGATCTCCCGCTCGCATGAGACTATCGACAAACCGTTGAGATCTAACGCATCACGATCGATCTAAAATGGCATAGACTTTTAACTTTTAGCTTGTAGCTTGTGGCTCAACTCAACTCAACTGAGACATTATCCGCAATTCCACTTTGTTACCGAGCTTAGACTACCGAGTGCTGTACCTATTCAAGTGTTGATCAGGGTCTCATGTCTTCACCCGCAAGTGTCACGTATCACATTGAACAACACTCTGAACCCAAATTCAACTCTTTATTTACTCCTACTATACATAGAAACTGTATTAAACATGAGAGAAGCCGTTACTTCATGCCCAAACGCCGCTGGGTGAGACAAAAGAAAATATCGGTTCGTCGCCGGATTATATAATAACAAGCAAAAGCATTCTGGTGTGTTTTCGGTTTTATACTTATGCTCCTTCCCTGGTTTACGTGTCACTATTGGCTACGCACTCGTCAGATGAGAAAGGCGGACAATATAGATGGGGTCCGCATCTTGGGGGGAGAAAGGAGTACTTACAGTAGTGCCAGTGTCAAATCACCGTGGATGCGAGCCTTGAGCTCGATTTCGATTTCGAGGTTGAGCTCGAGGTGCAGACTGAGGGCGTCGCTCTTACCACCGCCTCCTTGCTGCTGCTGCTGCTGCTGCATCTGTTGTTGTTGGGCTTGTTGCTGCTGTTGCATCTGCTGCTGTTGACGCTGCTGCTGCATTTGCTGGTCTTGCTGGTCGCGTGCGGATAACTGCTTGCGGCCCTCATCGTCAGATTCTTCGTCGAGCCATGCTGGGCGTCGACGTCTTACATCGTCGGCCTTTGTGTTTCCTCGTCTGCCGCCCTTGCGTCTGGGCTCGGCCTGTTGAGGAGGAGTAGCGGGCTCGTTCTCCTCGTCTTCGGACTCGGACTCTGACTCGTCGTCTTCAGAATCTTCCTCAGAGTCTTCCTCGGAATCGTCTTCAGAGTCAAAGTCATCATCGTCGTCATCCTCTGAGTCGTCCTCGTCCTCGCTCTCCTCCTGCTTAACGGGTTGACGCTTCTTGGGCTGCTCGGGCTTAGCCTTGTCGGTCTTCTTGTCCTCAGCCTTTGCCTGCTCAGGCTTGGAGTCGGCGGCATCCTCCTCCTTCTTTACCTCCTCCGGCTTCTTGTCGTCTGCCTTGGCCTCTTCGGGCTTAGATTCCTGAGGGTTAGATTCTTCAGGCTTGGCCTGCTCAGACTGCTCCTCAGGCTTGGACTCATCACCCTTGGGCTCTTCGGACTTGGCCTGCTCAGGCTTATCCTCAGGCTTGTCCTCCTTGTCGCCAGGTGTCTCAGCCTTTGCGTTTTCGGTATCGGGCTTAGACTCGTCCTTAGCATCTTCAGGTTTGGACTCGGACTCTTGACCTTGCTGCTGAGAGTCTTGACCCTGTTCTTGGGTTTGGTTCTGGTTCTGGTTCTGCTCTTCCTCCTGGTTGTCGCCCTGCTGACCGAAGGGGTTGTTGTCGTTGCCCTGCTCCTGCTGGTTCTCCTGGTCATGTCCTGGAGCTTGAGACTCATCTCGCTGCTGCGAGTCCTAAAGGAACTTAGTTCCTGATCAGAGAACACAAAGTTACAATAGTACTTACTTGCTGGTATGATGTAGACATGGTTGCGTTTGTACGTGTTTACGTTATGTGCTGCGCTTGACTTGGTGAATGAACAATGGTTTCAAAAACAAAGGCTAATTGTTTGCTGACAGTTATTAAGATGAAGTTCTATCAATTGTTCCGAGGATTGTTTTTGAGATTATAATTCACGGGCTGAGCATGAAACCTGTTGACGGGGCTTGACTGACGCAATAAGTGTCATTGTATTCCAACATTGACCGCTGAAGAACCGGTTTCTATCGCTGTAAGGCACTGGAAGGGAATTCTCATGACAGTCAGGGTGACGTAGAAAATGGCATTCTAATCCTGGTCGTATGACGTTATCCCACAGAGTGTGCGATGTGGTGGGTGTGTGTGGAGGGTGGTGTGAGTGTGAAGTTGCAGGGGTCATGATTATACGTGCGTGTGGCTGGTGGATGAGACGATGGAATATGGGTCAAGATCCTACAAAGTAAAGTGGACGGAACGTCATGAGCGACCGGCAGTGAGTGAGATACCCTCACATCACATACCACGATATATTCGAAAAAAACAAGACAAGATCAAACATGGTTATCGGATTACTTGCCATCACAGCTATCCCGACCGTCACAGGCGTGGGGAACGCTGTGAGTGCGCAGAAGAGACAGAATGAGAGCATGAGCAAGGAACAGGAAAAGTTCCACCTGACGTTCATGCTGCGACAGAATGGGAAGATAGAAGAAGTCGGTCAAGGGGTTCTCGTGGACAAGAAGGTGAGCTTCCTTTCCGTCTCTTCTCTTGCATACACATGCATAACTCACATAAAATTAGATGTATCTCAATCTCTCAGATGCCCCTGTGCAAGGCTACAGATTTCTTGGATGGTATTTCAAGTATCCCAGTGAAGAAGGGCATCTGGGCCTGGTGAGCATGGTATCGGACGACCCTCCAGCGCTGAACTGGATCTTTGTGGACAAAGACACACACATGGTGACTTTTGGAGGGAAGAAGGACACCATAGGGCACGTCATAGGACCCTGGGGCTGGACAGAAGACGAGCGCTTCCTGACGCTGGAGGGAGATCATGATTCGTTTGTGGCGGTGCGAGACGAGGATGGGAAATGGGCGGTATACTGGGACCCGGAGGGTGATATTGAGGACGAGATTGACGATGAGGAGAGGTGTCAGCCAGTGAGGCTTCGGAGAAGACCACAGCTCGGCATGGAAAGCCGTTATGTCAAGAATTAAACTAACTAGTTAACTTAACTCAGACTGGGGTAATGAATTTGCATAATCTATGTAATGCTGGAGAGAAGATGGAGGGGTCAAGTCACGTATGTACGTAAAGTGGGTTGGGTTGAGCAGGGTACTTTACTGGATTCTCATCTCAATCATGACCTCATGGGGGTCCAAATCCTGTTATGAGGTTTTGGTAGTCAAACTTATATCACGACCGTTTCTTTAAGTTACCTTAATTTCCTAGAACTTGAATCTAGCCATACCATACTAATCCACTTGCACTTGTACTCATTCATCCATTCCACCTCATCTTCAACTCCATCTTCAACTCATCTTAAGCCAGCGACTTTAATTAATCACCATGTCTTCTATGGAAAAGGACCGCATCGAGTCTGACGACCAGACCATGTCCAGCGAAGAAGCTCCCCGACGAGAGCGCCGCAGCAAGAAGAAGGGCGGCAAGCGTCGCCAACAAGCACCACCTCAGCAGCAGCAGCAGCAGCAGGGCGGTTCAGGACCCCTCGACCAGCTGCCCCTCGCTGGCGACCTGGGCAACACAGTCGGCGGTGTCACAGATGGAGTGACCAACACTCTGGGCGGCGTCACAGGCGGCCTGGGCGGTCTCACGGGCGGTCAGTCCCAGGGCGGTGGCGGTGGTGATGCCGGCAAGGACACTCTGCGACTACGACTAGATCTCAACCTCGACATTGAGATCCAGCTCAAGGCCCGTATCCACGGTGATCTCGAGCTCTCGTTGCTGTACGTTTCATACCCTTTTTTGTTCCTCCTCTCCCAGTGGCCGTTGTATCTTACTTGGCTTGCAAATCTCCAGCACGGGATAAACGCCGTTTGCCTATACCTTTACGAGCAGAGGCTAATTGCTTTGCGCTTTGCAGAAACTAGAACACATTCTCTATGGTTATGGTTGTTTTGGGATTTATCATGATGGTACCCATGTAATGATACTGTTGCTGTTACTACTCTTACTACTACAACAGCTCGAATGGCGGCGCAACATGGTGTTTATTAATGATGATTTACTGTTTCTGGGAGGGATAAATACAGTTCTCTATAAATATATCTTGACAAAAGCATTTCATTCCTTCGTACTGTATAACTCGCTACTACTTGACACTGAGTGATAAAAGAGTGACGAAAATATTGCCCGAGTGCACAAACGTCAGATTGCATCAGATACAGGGATTGACAGGCTCAGACGAGCAAGCCACACACGATAATGCCACGCAAGCCACCACCCATCGACCATCCTCTTCAAGTCTAGGCCAACCGTTCCAGCCAGGAACCAGCTCTGGAAAAAGCTTGGTCGGAGAAGACAGCAGGGACTAGGTTTGAGGAGAGCTCCCACCAATCAGCGCTTGACTTAGTCTCCAAAACCAGGGTTCACTTTTAGCTGTCTTGTCTCATCTTGTTCACATCCCTGCTAGTGTCTTGTTCCCGCTTGTCCCGCGATCGTGATGAGCGCGGGCGATCAGAGAAACGGGTAACCTCGATTATTATTTCCAGAGTTACATCTTGGTCTTTCGAGACTTGGTTGTGCTTTGCGGCTCAATATCTGTTACAAGCTACTGTATCTACCTAGACACAGGGGTTAAGCAGATATACTTTACCCCTAAGAATAGGGGTGTCCCCTCTGTTTTCTCTGCTGCTGCTCCTGTTATGCATTCTACTGCAGCTAGCTAAAACGATCTGGGTTCCAAGTTTATAACTGAGCTAGCTGTCGTCATGTCCCCGCACAAACCAGACCATACCAGCCACACATCAACCACCTCGAAGCCCTTTTGGCACGGTGGCATCAGGTCAGCACTCTCCTCTGCCATCTCCATATTCCGCCCTTCTTCCACCTCCAGACCCAGCCCCAGGCCCAGGCCCGGACCCCCAGTACAGTCCCAATCCCACGCACAAGCCCAGCGTCAAGATCAGCAGAGACAAAAACACCAGCCGCACCTTCAGCCTCAGGAACAAACAACTGGTCCAATGTCTTCCTCCACCCCTGATGCCGATCCTGGCCACAGCACTTACGAGGTCAATGTCCCAGTGAGAAACGGACGCTCCTCTGAGCCAAAAGTCGAAAACCCAGAGATTCGCATCCCCAGGATAAAGCCCGTCTCTGAAAGCACAGATCAGCAGGACTCAAAACAGCCATCGCCAGAACAATTGGCCAATGGCCTCGCCGACAAGTACGTCGATGAGTTCGGCAACATCCTGGACTGGGACGGCACTGTCCTTGGTCGTGTAGAAGGCGATCTCCCGTCCATGGTAGGAAGGCCAGTCATGTCGTCGGGACAGGTTCTCGACGAGGATGGTGAAGTGGCTGGCCATGTCTGCGAAAACTACATCAAGCCAGCTCTCAAGCCACTTGCAGCAGGGGGGCTCAAAGTCGATGATGAAGGAAACATCTATGATGACCAGGGCAACAAGATTGGCAAGTTGGACAAGCCGATGCCGACACAAAACGGAACCGACAAAGTTTCCGAGGCCAAGGACAAGGGAAACGAGAACAACGCCCAGGGTAGTGGAAGTACCGGCACAAACAACAATGCAAAGCCCTCTGGTGCTCCAAGGCCAGACGAGCTGTTCCTGGACGTCAAGTCTACCTATGATGGGATTCAGCTCATCATCAAGATCCCTACAGTCTTCAATAGCAACCTTACACGCGAGATGAAGAGCAGCGGCAGTCAGACTGAGACAGCAGCAGATAGTGATAATCGATAATAGACTACCTTTTTTTTTTTTTGGTGCGTTTCACAATTATCCGTTGGGAGTTGGGCCTTCTCCATCAACCCCCATCCATGCAAGTTAATGTGCAAGTAAAAGTAAGCCAAGCCAACCACGGTCAATCATATGCATCCATTCGTATGAGTGAAAGTGGCTCTCGTCTCTCACGCATAAGTTAGGTTAATTATTCACCCCTCCACACCATCGGAATAAGTAAACCTCATGGGGTAACCCCTCCCCGTCACGCTAAATCATTAGTTCACTCTTACAGTTTATTTGCCATCACTCAACTGCCAGAAGCCGGTTGCAACAAGAGGCTACTGCACACGCAACCCTTTGCTTCCAGATCCCCTCACCAGGCATCGACCCAGTTCTCATCTCGATCCATACCCGGAATGTGCAAGCTCGCTTCGCCGGTGGTGTGCATGGCAAGCCTGTTTTCCAGCTGTAGGACATTCTCGACGGGAAGGTCGAGGCCTCATCCCAGAGCCTGTGGCCTCGAGCTCTCCCATTGTGTAACATATCCATGTTCGGAAAGCTCCTTACAACGTCATATAACAGCTCTCGCCACACCCTCCCACGTTGGGATCTCCATTCATGACGTGTGGCTGTTGCAGAGAATCAGGTGCGGCGCAGTATCATGGGCAGTCCTGGTGGCTAGTTAAGCTCACACTGACGTTGTGAACTGTTAATTGACGTGATGGAATAGATGGCTGATGTAGTAAAACTTGTTTTGTATAAGCCGTGTGTCGGTATAAGTAGTTGAAGATGTGGTGGTGGTTGCGGTTTCGACAAAAGTATCAATTCATTCCATTCCTGGCCAACAACTTGCGAAGCGACAACGATCATAACAATACCAAATCCCAATTGACATCAATTAATCCACTCTTATCTGAAAGATACCCTTTTCTCGATCTTGAAGGAGTTGAAGAAGACCACCAAAACAACATGGCAGACCTCTCCTCCCAGGTTCAAGATACAACAAAAGATACTGCTTCCAATCAGCAGGAATCCCCTGGTGCGTTTACTGTTCCTCCACCAAGTTTGGCGCTTATCGTCCCCATTGCAGTCAACCTTGAGTCAGTCCCCAGGAGCGGAGCTGGCGTCGTGAATGATGCCGGAGATATCATAGATGATGCCGGCAACACTGTCGGCAAGATCGCCGACACCGATAACCTCCAGAACCTCGTTGGCAACACCGTCAACACCGCCGGCGATATTGTCAGCTCCACAGGCGATGTCCTCGGCAAGACCCTGCCCATAGGACAAGACAAGCCTGATGATGAGGACTCGCACGACGAGGAGAAGAGCGAATACACAACCCAGTCCAAAGACAAGAAGTCGGGAGGTCTGGGAGACACCCTCGGCGGCGTTACCGGCACTGTGGGAAAGACCCTTGGAGGAGTCACAGGAGCTGTTGGCGACACAGCAAAGGGCGCCACAGACACTGTTGGAGAGACAACCAAGGGAGTCACAGGCGCAGTTGGCGCGGACTCTGTTGGCGATACAGTGAAAGGAGCCACAGACACCGTTGGTGACACAGCAAAGGGTGCTACCGATACCGTTGGCGACACAGCTAAGGGAGCCACCGATGCTGCTGGCGGCTTAACTTCAGACGCTACCTCTCAAGCTACCGACACAAAGACACCTGCCGAGACCCCCAAGGCACCTCAGGTTAAGGATAAGACACCTGATACCAAGTCTGAGACAGACCAAGATCAAAAGGACCTCGGCCTCCAAGACCGCGACGCTCCTACCGACACTGATAAACTCAAGGACGTCCCCCCAGAGCCTGTTAAGGATACAACCGACAAGGCAGAGGATACCGCCAAAGATACCACCGAAGAAGCCAAGGATATTCCTGAGGAGGCCAAAGAGGACGTTACCTCCAAGGTCGACGAGCAGGATGTCCCCAAGCCTGAGGATGTCGAGGAGAAGCTTCAAGAGGAGACCCAGGGTGCCAAGGATGATGTTCCTGAGTCCAAGGCTCCTGGCGATGAGATCCCCGGCGGTGAAGCCCCTGGTGATGATGGCGATAAGTCTAAGGCTCCTGGTGATGACCTGAAGTCTGTGGCTCCTGGAGAGGAAGCTGCTGGTGTCACCGATGAGCTCAAGAGCAAGGCTGCCGAAGGTGAAGAAGCCGTTGGGGAGAAGGCCGCCGAGGGCGAGGAGGCTCTTCCTGAGGACGCTAAGAGCAAGGTCCCTGAAGGCGAAGAAGCCGCTGGCGATCTCACCGAGGAGGCCAAGGACAAGGCCACCGAGGGCGAAGAGGCCGTTGAGGAGAAGGCTGCCGAGGGAGAGGAAGCTGCCAAGGAGCAGCTTGACTTCACTATCCTCAAGAATACTACCGTCGACAAGGAGGGCAACCTCGTCAACGAGAAGGGCGACAAGCTCGGCAAACTTGTTGAGGGAGAGCTCAAGCCACTTATCGGCTGCACTTGTGACGACAAGGGTATCATCTGGGACAAGACCGGCAAGCAAGTTGGCAAGGCTGAACCCATCCCCGAGTGGGACCGCGAACAGCTTGACTTCTCTATCCTCAAGGGCACCACTGTCGATAAGGAGGGTAACCTCGTCAACGACAAGGGTGACAAGCTTGGTAAGCTTGTTGAAGGAGAACTCAAGCAGCTTATCGGTCTCAGTTGTGATGAGAACGGTGATATCTGGGGCAAGACCGGCAAGAAGGTCGGAAAAGCTGAGCCCATTCCTGAGTGGGACCGCGAGGAGCGAGATTTCTCTATCCTCAAGGGTACCACTGTTGATAAGAACGGAAACCTTGTCAACGAGAAGGGTCACCTCATCGGCAAGGTTGTCGAGGGTGAGATTAAGCAGCTCATCGGCCTCACTTCTGACGAACAAGGCCAGATTTGGGACAAGACTGGCAAGAAGGTCGGAAAGGCTGAGCCTCTCCCTGAATGGGAGCGTGGTGAGCAGAAGGATTACAGCATCCTGAAGGGAACCACTGTCGACAAGAACGGAAACCTTGTCAACGAAAAGGGTCACCTCTTCGGCAAGGTTGTCGAGGGTGAGATCAAGCAGCTCATCGGTCTTACTGCTGATGACCAGGGTGTTATCTGGGACAAGACCGGTAAGGCCGTTGGTAAGGCTGAGCCTCTCCCTGAGTGGGAGCGCGGCGAGCAGAAGGACTTCTCTATCCTCAAGGGAGCCGTTGTCGACAAGGAGGGTGGTCTCACCAACGACAAGGGAGACACCATCGGCAAGGTCACTGAGGGTGAGATCCGACAGCTCGTTGGTCTCAAGTCTGATGAGAATGGCAAGATCTGGAGAGACGGCAAGGTCGTCGGCCAGGCTGAACCTCTCCCTGAGTGGGATCGCGTCGCGAAGAAGGACCGATCTATTCTCAAGGGCAGCAAGGTCAACAAGACCGGCAGACTTGTCGATGCCAACGGCACTGTTGTCGGCAAGGTCGTTGAGGGTGAGCTGAAGGAGCTCATCGGCAAGCGATCTGATGAGAACGGTGACATCTGGAACGACTCCGGTGAGGTTATCGGTAAGGCTGAGCCTGTCTCTATCTCTGAGCGCGAGGAGAAGTCCTCTGCTCCTTTCGAGAACTTCCCCGGCGCCACCGTTGAGTCTGATGGCCGTGTCATGTACCAGGGCGAGCAGGTTGGTGAGGTCATCGAGGGCGACCCCAAGCAGCTCAAGGGTAGCGAGGTCGATGAGGATGGTGACATTCTCGACCGCCGCGGTAACACTGTCGGCAAGGCCAAGCGCTGGGAAGCTCCTGAGGCTGAGGAAGAGAAGCCTGTCGACAACTCTGCTCTCGCTGGCAAGCGTGTCAACAAGGCCGGTAACCTCGTCAGTGAGTCTGGTGAGATCTACGGTCGTGTCGTTGAGGGTGATGTCCAGAAACTCGTCGGACGCATGTCTGACAGAGATGGAAACATCCGAAGCGAGTCTGGCGACATCATTGGCAGAGCTGAGCTTGTCTCTGAGGGCGAGCGCGGCGGTAAGAAGGAGGGTCCTTTTGCTCAGCTCAAGAACTGCACTGTCAACAAGGAGGGCAAGATCGTGAACGGCGCCGGTGAGGTCGTTGGTCGACTTGTCAGTGGCGACCCCAAGGTTCTTGCCGGACGCGCCATTGACGACGACGGTGAGATCACCGACTCCAATGGTAATGTCATTGGCAAGGCTGAGCGCTGGGAGGAGCCCGAGAAGGAGAAGAAGCACAACCCTCTCGCCGGCCGAAAGGTCAACCGTGAGGGCAACGTCTGTGACGCTGATGGTAACATCATTGGTAAGCTCACAAGCGGTGATGTTCTCGACTGTAGCGGCAAGGAGGTTGATGAAGATGGCGATGTCTTCAACCAGAAGGGCGCTGTCATCGGCCACGTCTCTCTTCTTGAGGATATTCCCAAGGAAGAAGAGCCCGAGCCTGAGGGTGAGACTGAGGAGGAGAGACTCGCCCGAGAGGAGCGTGAAGCCGAAGAGGCTAAAAAGACTGAGGAAGCTGAGAAGAACAAGAAGCTTGCACAGCAACTGGCTTACCAGATTGAGCAATGTCTTGAGAAGCTCCGACCTATCTGCAAGTCTATCAACGACAAGATCAGCGCTGCTGAAGCTCAGAAGCCTGAGGACCGTGACGAGGAAGAACTTGTTCGACAGGTTAAGCCTCTGATCGAGGACGGTGGTAAGATCTTGACTGAGACCAACGGCATCATCCGTAGCCTTGACCCCGATGGTCGTATCTCCCGCAACGCTAAGCAGCAGGTCGCTGCTGGTGAAGCCACTCCTGAGGAGGCTCACCTTGCCAACTTGCTCAAGGAGGTTAGTAACCCATTTTGTGATATCGAAGCACTAGCTAACAAACAATAGCTCACTACCGAAATTCAAACCTGCATTGATGAGGGCAAGCGCAAGCTCGAGGGTATGCCCCACGCCAAGAAGGAGATCAACCCTCTCTGGGCACTCCTCGCAGAGCCTCTCTTCCAGATTGTCGCCGCCGTCGGTCTTCTGCTCAGCGGAGTGCTTGGCCTTGTTGGCAAGCTTCTCGGTCCCATCCTGGGCCCTCTGGTACGTTATTCACACTCAATTGCAATCAATTGATCATCTTACTAACGATTCTTCAGCTCAACGGTCTTGGTCTTGGCGGTCTGCTTGATGGTCTTCTTGGAGGTCTTGGACTCAAGAAGATCCTCGGCAGCCTCGGTCTTGGTGATGTTGTCGGCACAGTCACCGGCAAGAAATAAGGGAATGTAATTGAAATTCATGATCGATTAAAGGGTATTTCTTAATGGACTGTATCTTTTGGTAATTTTGGGGATGGAATTTGTTTGTATGATAGTTTGGAGTTGTTTAGCTTTACGAATTTCACGACTTGTTTGGCCAATCTCTTTAGACTAATTTACGCGACCTGGACTGGTGGACTAAGATTTGTTGAAATACCTAAAGCTCCACATAAGTTTCTCTTACTGAGATGTACCAATCCGTATACGGCTTAGCAGGACGAATGATGAGTCAGCAAGAAATCTGCATACAAATTCGACTTTTTTTTCCCACAAGCTACCTTTCTCAACCATCAACAACCATGACCAGCTTGCTTCTGGCGTGGCCATCCTGAACGACGCACGATGCGTCTCTTCCTCATTCGCCATGGAGAGACAGTCGATAACGTTGCAAACCTCTATGCCGGGTCTCGCGATTCCGCCTTGACAGCCCACGGCGTCATGCAAGCTCAGCGGCTAGCATCTCACCTTGAGGAAGTCTCCATTGACCGCATCTTCTCGTCAAACCTCAGTCGTGCAGTGCACACTGCACAGGCTATCCTCGATGCGCAGAAACGCGCAAAGGATCTGAAATTGGTCCAGACGACGGAGCTGAGGGAGAAGGACTTCGGGACAGGCGAGGGCACCAAGTTTGGGGCAGCGACGAAGCATGTGGGGGCTGAGACGCCGTTGGCGATGAGGAAGAGGGTTGATGTTTTCTTGGACGAGCATTTGCCTCGGTTGCATGAAGATGAGACTGTCTGCATCGTCGCTCACGGTATCATTCTCGGTACGCTCTTCAAAGCATTGCGCGATAGGGTTCTATCCATATCTGCTAGAGATGCTGAACCAGAAGGCTCTGCACGACCTGGCTGGAGCAACACCGGCTATGTGGAAGCCTTCATCACACGCGATTCCGACGTTCTGCAGATGCGCGTCGTGAAGACCAACAGCGTCGACCACCTCAAAGGTCTGAAAAAGACCCGAGGCGGCATTGGCAGTGCCAAGTTCGACGCCAAACAAAAAACGATGGACTCATTCTTCAAGCCCACGGCGCGAAAGCGCAAACTTGAAGATGAGGACGTCGTGTCTCGCTAAATGGTATGTTCAAAATTTTTCTTTCCAACTCACAACCCCAACCAAGCTTTATGATGAAGAAGCAATTACACAGACCTGTACTGAAATACACAATGTGGAAACAATTTTGTCCAACCGCTGTCTGACAGCTTGTTCACAATTCATCTTTGTTGTCATTGTTCATGGTAACATTCGCTAACGATGGATGAATTCATAGGTCTCATTGCATAACATCATGATCAATGTGCTTCATAGAATCATTACAAAATCTACATTTAAACATCCGTGCTTGTCTCGTCCACTCCCGTGAAAACTTTGTACATGCGTCGACTGACGGCTTGCCCAACTGTGCGATCCGAGAAAGCACCGTCTTTGTTGGCGCTCTTCCTCACGCCTTCGAGTCGAGATGGTCCAGCCTCCTCTAAGCCTCGAACCAGACCACTGACTGTATCAAATTCCATGGCAACTCCATATGCAATGGGTGCTGTGACTCGCACAATCTCCTGTAGCATTTTGACGTAGGTATCTTTTGCGTCGTCTCCCGTTTTGACCTGCCCGCTCTCCATACAGAATCCTGCCCCAAGCGTCGCAAGATCCTTTTGCTTTCGGTAAGGTATTGTTGAGATGTGCTGCGTAAAGGTAACAATCTGCTCAGCCGTTTCTATCGGTATCATAGTATGGTGGATCAGAGCATCATGCATAACCTGCAACTGCAACAGCGCATCTTCGATCAATTCCTCAGATACATATTCTTCAGGTGGTTTGTTTCGGCGACGACCTGTAGTAGAGGTAGAAGTTGAAGCTTCCTGGGCGCGGACATTGGATGCAAATTGACGATTGCGAAGGCTTCGGTTCTTGCGCATCCAAGGTGTAAGACCCTCGATCAGATAGACCTTGTGGTAGTCGGCGAAATGTACCTGCATCCTGGCGACATGGGATGAAATTTCGTCGTCTAAAACAAGCTTGACAAACTCGTCAGCGTGCATGACAACAAGAGCGTGCTTCTCATCTTCAAGACGAAGAGGAATTGGCTCCCAGAGACCAATCTCGTCGTTGTACTGACTGCGAACCTTCCTACGCCATTTGATCACATTGTCGACCGGGCTATCCCAAGTTGTGTACTGCACATCCAGGGGTTCTAGCATGGTCTGAAGCTGGGTTGTGACCGTGGAATTTAAACTTGAAGGTATATCGACCATCATTTCTGGAGTCGAAATCTTCTTGTCCGTTCGCAGCTTGTTGACCTCAGCCAACGCGGCGGTTCGCTCTTTTTCTCGGAGTTTGGCTTCTTTTGCTTCTTGTTTCTCACGACGCTTTGCCTCTTTCTCGACTTCTTTGGCTACTGCCTTAGCTTCCTTCTCACGAGCTCGCTCCTCTACAGACTTTGTGTTTGAGCGTATTGACTTTCTCGAAGCCGTTGGCTTTGCCCGGGATCTTGATGATACAACATCGCTCTGTGAGCGCTGGAGTTGTGATCGGCGTCGTATTTTGGTGACATCGAAAGACGCTAGGTCTGGCAATTCGTCCTCAGAATCTTCTTCGCCATCGGAGTCGTCAATGTTAATGACATCTCGGCTCTTTCTTGGCGGCGATGAATCAAAAGAAAAGACGTCTGGAGCTGAACTAGAGATGGGATCCCATGCAGCGTTGTTCTTCTTCGGGGGTGGTTTCGAGACTGGCGCAGGCGGAGATGTAATAATAACATCAAGCGCCTTTGACGGTATCGATGCTATCTGGGGAGAACTTGCGAAAGGATCGGATGATTCGACAGGTCTTGCCGCTGGCTTCGGTTTTGGAGCTGGCGCAGGCGGGGATGTCATGACAACGTCAGGTGCTTTTGACACTATCGGGGGTATCTGAGGGGAGCTTGCGAAAGGATTGAGTGACTCAACAGGCCTTGCAGCTGGATTTGGTTTCGGGGGCGATCGACGCATTGGTTGTGGTGAACTTGCGAAGGGATCAGAGTCCTCAGCTTCAATGGTTTGCTCGACAGGTTTGGTGGAAGTATAGGTCGAAGGCCGCATCTTCCCAGGTGATTCGAGCCCTGGGGAACTCGTGAGCTCAATAGTATCGTCTGCAGTAGGAGCTCGTGCATTTCCGTTTGTTCGCACCGGTGGGAGGATTACCCGAGGTTCTGGGACGGGAGATATGCGCTTGAGAGGAGGCGGTTGCGCCGGCGGGGAAAGACGTCGTCTCTTGTTTGGGTTCGCTTCGATCAATATCGGCTCATTGAGATCTATCGTGGTATCGAAATCATCCGACAGAAAGGATAGTGAAGCAGAATTGGTGACGTCGATAACTGGCGGGTGTTGCTTCTCTGGTTCAACGGTGTTGCTGCTTTCAGGGATTTGAGCAGACGGTGGGATAGAATGGCTCGGCGGCGGACTTGACGAGATTAGATCGATCACGTCGGGCGCCATTTTGAAGATACTCGTGCGAGCACCATCGATGGTCGCTGTTTTGAAGTTGAAGCTCTTCGTGATCAATAGTGGGGCAATCTGGGTTTGCGCGATGTGACGCGACGACCTCTATTCAGATGGACACGAAAAACGCCAAAGTCACGTGGAGGTCATCAAGGAGGTTCCTAACCTACAGTAACAGGTATGGTGAGTCTCTACACTAAAGTCCTGCTTGTAATTGAGATTTTCTTTACTATTCGAACTGTGGTTATTCAACTTAGTGAAATTTGTTCTGTTTGGATATGGTTTAGCATCAAAATCGAGCTTCCTGTGTGAACAACCTCATTTCCTTCAGTCTGACCACCATCCTTTCTAATCCTTTCAACTCGAAAACGTACAATTGTGATACATCATATAGTTATCTCTTCTCATTATTGGAGACATGTTCCTTGAGATAGTGGATGTGAGACGAGATACCCATTAGTTCCATTGTCATGAGACAAGTTACACACTAGAGGTAAGAACATATATCCACGCAACAATATCACACATTTCTAGGCAGGGGTCGTTCAATACGAACAGAGTCTTTCATGTTGCGGAGAAACTACTAGACTCGGAGAAAAATTGCGAGCGAGCTATAATAAAGCTGGCGGACAATGACTAGTCAAGGGGAGTCCTAAAAGCAGACGTTGCTCCGCATCGCAGACTAGACAGCATGTAATGGCCAAGATACACATATTGTGTATCAAGATTCGAATAATATAGACTACGCATGCTTATAGCATCCATATACTATTCCCTGGAGTTATCTCTTCTTGATCATGATCTGATCGATCTGTGAGCAATGAAGCTTAATTGCATCAGCCAGAAGCCTGTGCTAACTGCTGCCAATTATCCATCGCTTACAGCACTCATACCAAGCCATTTCTACTCCCAATCCAGACAATTCTTGTCTATTTCTAGCATCGGCAGTAACCTTGAGAATACCGTCGATCTTCAACAAGGTTCATTATGCATATTGATGTTTTCGAACACAGCATGAGTCAGTATAGCCGTACAACGTCACATTGTCACGTCGTACTCTGCACAACCTCAAAAGGAGGGACCTGCTCTTGGCGTTTACGTTTATCAATAATACCTAAGGAAAATGAATGCATAGCTATATGTTATGGCATATGGGCGGCTCGGGGTGGGGGCATGGATAAATATAAAGACGGAGATATAACAAAAGTAACATTAAACAGTAAGGTAACATCTTGAAGACGGGTGTCTCAAGTTTGATAACAGGAGATTTATGACTGGCGATAGTTTTCTCATCTATCTAGACGATCTACGAGATGCAGTATCTAGAACTGTTTCGAGCTACACGGGAACCAGCCCGCCCTTGTATTTAATAGATCCAACTAACGGCGCGAAAAGATAATATGTTAACAGGTTCCACATTATAGATATGTTTCTACATTATCCGTACAACAGTTGAATCCCGCTCCAATATGATTGTGATATCTTGTCAGCGGGCTCAGCTGTGAGCGCCGAACTTGGTTGTGATAGTGGATAGCCCAGCCATTTGACAGCTACTGTGACAACGGTCACCCCTGGTGCTTTTATGTAGGAGAGCGGTTAACAAACAAGCGAGAAGAGAGATTGTTAAGGCTGACGAATGAGACAGGCTGAGCCGCCGAGGTGACCGGTAGTTCATGCTGTGTACATGCATTCCAGGAAGAGCTTTCTTTCTTTTATGGGACGCTGTCTTAGACACTCATCCATATATCTACGCCGATGTCTTAAATCAGCAACAAGAGTATGACAGACAAGAGAGAACAAGAGAGTCCAGCGAGGACCAAAAGTTCAGAACTCGACGACCAACAGCAACACAGCCAAGCCATGTCAAACTGGCCAGAAAAAGAAAAGATAGCAAAAAACTCAGAGTATCAAGGTTTCATTGGGATCAGTGGGGCCTCGAACCTGAAACATTCCCTGGGCGTGGTGTGTTTGACCCCCGCGATTTGCTTCTGAGAGTTGAATACGACTCCAAACACGGGCAGAGAGTTAGAAACCATGCCGGTCACAGTAACTGTTTCCACATTTTGCCTTTGATGCTGCGGAATGATGCCATTCAATAATGGAGACGAAATCTCGCTTCAACTGGGGCGCCATGTGAGCTCAAAGCTGGGCTCTCAGCAGAACAAGGGTGGAAGAGGATTCAAAGCCACTGTGACAAGATGGTCTCAGATATGGGTTCGATACTTTGGTAACGATCTCGCTAAGACCCTGTTACAGGAGATGGGAGGAAAGCCACAAGTTCGTAAGCACTGAACAGATGGAGATGGTCAATGTCAGTTATCGGAGGAATCTTGTTACGAGTTAGTTTTCTCAGGCGCCAAAAGCAATAGCGACAAGATGGTGTGCATGGGGCGGTTGCTGGTGCACTTTGTGTAGCATTGTCTGCAAAGTGATATGCGACGATAATAAAAGTATTGTAATTTGTATCCATGATATCTATAAAGGTACATGGTACCTGTTATACGTAGTAAGTTTTTTGATGGTGACCGCTTTAACCGCAAGGTTGGTTGATATGGGTCAAGTTGACAGCACATCACGAGCTAAGGCTGCGAGGTTGACCGAATTCGACGCGCAAAGCTACAATGCCTCCAGACAATGTAATGTTAACGAACAGTTCGCCGTTATGATCAACGCCTAACGGTATTCTTCTTCATTTGTTCTGTGGGAACTTGGCGTGAAACCGGTATTGTGACTACCGGGCATTTGGTCGTCACAACGCGACCACATGCCGCTAGTTAGGACGCGTCGGATATTAGATCAGCCCCTGAGCAAAGGACAGAAAAGATCGGCTCAGGATGAAGAGGCATTTGAGTTAAGGAGGGTGGTTGGTGTGCGTGTTGCTTGCCAAAGACGATCCTAAATAAGGCCTACCCACGGGGATGGAGACATGCGTTGCCTGTTGCTCGGGTCCATCTGTCTGTGTCTGTTCGCTGAGATGGGTCTCTTAGCTTCACATGTTTCTTGGTGGTACAATTCATGAATCAGCATGTTGAATATCACATTTTAAAGAAATGAGGACCTGACTCTCATAGCTCAATTGGCCTACCGCAGTTCCAATCACTCTTCTCAATACTATCACCAAATCTTCTAAGATTATTCAGATTATGGTTCAGGCGGGTGCTACTGCTCAGGGTCCAAGCATACAAACCATTTAGAGGGTCCATGTCACTACTGGCTGCGCGGACCAGGTACGAGCGCCGGGGATGGGACCGCTTAAGCCCAGCCAGCCAACCAGTAGGCGCTTTCTCCGCCATCATCTAACCTAAAGCTCCTCTAGTCTGTGCTTAGCAATCCAGGGGTCAGGCAATCAGGTCCACCAGACGCGAAGTACCTGGCGAGGTTGCCCGAGCCGGCCCAGCGCTAATGTACCTCTAGTCTCCAGGGGCGGACTTGACAGCCCTCCATCCCGCAGGCCAGTACTGGCAATCACTCCCCTATGATCCACGGGAGGACTGGAAGCTGGGAGTTACTGAATGAATGGCAGTCGCAGTCTCTTGCTATCTACCCCTGGTGGGCTTGTCCACTTCGAGGCTGTCCCGTCCCTTTTTTCTTTTTCTGTGGTTTTTCCAACTCCTGAACTGAGAAGTGACCAAAACGTCCAACAGCCAACGTTGAAGTTATTTCTCCTTTCTAATCATCGATCGCCATAACCAACTTTTTCTCCTTCATTCCTAACTTTCTCCTCCGCTCTTTCTTCAGCTTTTTTTTCCCCGACGAAGCCCCTCCGCTAGCGACGTCGTCCCGCTCCACAACTGGAACGAGGAATCGCCAGCCAGGCCCAGCCCAGTCCCAGTCCTCGACAACTCCGTCGCCCGATCGTCCGTCGCCGTCGCTTGTTTAATTACATTCCCCCTACACCCCTGGTCTGAATAAACAATCGACATCCGCCTCACGCTCACTCGTTGAAACTTCTACAAGTCCCCAAGGCCAACTGCCGCACGTGAGACCGCCTGGAACATTTCGCGATTCCCTCGTTAACGACGACTTCCGTGGCGCTGCAATCATCTATGACGTTCTGAAAAGAAAAACGACTACTTCTCCCTCAGCGGAAGAAATTATCAAGAGAAGCCCTTTGTGGCCTAAGCTTCTTTGCGACATCCATCGCCGTTGACGACTTACGATTCCTGAGACACCGCGCATTTCTTTCGCAACAAAGCCATGGCGACCTCGCCCCCGGCCTCGCCGGGAGGAATCCCTCAAAGGCCGATGAGCGCCATCGCCAGAGCTCATCCTAGAAGCAGTAGCAGGTTGAGCATGGCAAGCAAGACGGGAGGTGGGAGCAGAGCCTCAGACGATGAGAGCCGGACGGCTGTCAAAGTCGGTGAGTAGACCACCATCGCCAATATCTCGAGATGCTAATATTTGTAATCAGCCATTCGTGTGCGACCACCGTTGAAACCAACCGATCCCGGTTATGATCTTATTCCTCAGCGATTCCAACGGGCTATGGTTCAAGCGACCTCCGATACTAGCCTCGCCATCGATTCGCCTCAAGGTCGCAAACTATTCGTTTTCGATCGAGTTTTCAATTCCGATGTAGGGCAGGAAGGTGTTTGGGACTATGTTTCCGACTGTATCAATGCTTTTACTCAGGGATACAATGTATCTTTGCTAGCGTACGGCCAGTCCGGTGCTGGTAAATCGTATACCATGGGTACTTCGGGCCCTGGCGAACAGCACGATCAGGAGTTAATGGGTATGTTGAATCGATGAATGAAATATACGCTTGCTAACCAGTATTCAGGTGTTATTCCTAGAGCTGCTATGGCACTCTTCGAGAAGCTCGATGTTCCCGAAACACCCAAATCCAACGCCAAGGCCAATCGCAGCTCTCTTTCCCATCTCAAAGGACCTCGATCGAGTATGGGCCCGCAGAACTCGCTCGGTGACCGGGAATGGTCACTGAAAGCTACTTATGTCGAGATTTACAACGAATCGCTGCGTGATCTTCTTGTCCCCGAGGCGACTCCATTGAACGAGCGTGGGAACGTTGCTATTCGTGAGGATACAAAGGGCAACATCCTCCTAACGGGCCTTCGACAGGTCGACATTAACTCGGTGGACGATCTCATGAACGCTCTTAACTTTGGTTCCTCGATTCGTCAGACTGATGCCACGGCCATCAACGCCAAATCATCACGATCCCATGCGGTTTTCTCTCTTAATCTTGTTCAGCGCAAGAACAAGTATTCTAGTGCAGCTGAGAAGCGAATGTCTATGCCGATCGAGGCAATGACAGGCCAAGAAATTACTGTGACAACCGATAGCAAGCTTCATTTCGTTGATTTGGCTGGAAGCGAAAGGCTCAAGAACACTGGTGCTCAGGGCGATCGCGCCAAGGAGGGTATCTCTATCAATGCTGGTCTTGCTGCCCTTGGTAAAGTTATCAGCCAACTTTCATCCAGGAACCCCGGATCCCATGTTTCGTATCGCGACTCTCGACTGACCCGGTTGTTGCAAGATTCGCTCGGTGGTAATGCCATCACTTACATGATTGCCTGTGTTACCCCAGCCGAATTCCACTTGAGCGAAACCTTGAACACTGTCCAGTATGCCCAACGAGCTCGCGCAATCCAGTCGAAACCACGCATTCAACAAGTCGAGGAGGGCGATAAGCAGGGTGTCATTGACCGCCTCAAAGCCGAGGTTGCCTTCCTTCGAGAACAGATTCGCAGTGCTGAGCATGGTGGCCACAGCCCTCGACGTAACGCCCAAGGAATTACGGAACGATCTGATCGCCAGAACGAGCGGGAGGCTGAACTGCAGAACCAACTTCTGGACACGCAGGAAAATTATACTGCCTTGAGCCAGCGTCATGCGCGACTCATTGCGGAGATGGCTCGCGCTCGCGAGAATGAATCCGAATCGAACAACCACGAGGAATCAGGCGATACAGCAGATGACCGCCTCAACCGATCGAATTCGTTTGCGCAAGCCGTCGAGCAGGTCGTTATGGAATACGAGAAAACTATCCAGTCTCTTGAGCAGTCCCTTTCTAGTACTCGCGGCACTCTGTCCAGTACCGAGGCTAACCTCCTCGAGAAGGAGACCAAATGTGCATATGTGGAGACTCTCAACGCGCAGCTCCAGAGCCGACTCCAGAAGCTCATGGATCGGGAGAACAACACTGAGAGTTATCTTCATGATCTCGAGGCTAAGTTGGATGGCCACACCAACGGTGAAGAGAAAAACGCCACCATCATCATGGAGCTTCGCAAGGAGATTTCCCGCGTTCGAGAGAATGAGGCATCATGCGAAGACTACATTTCAACCCTCGAAGAGCGCCTTGCTGAGGCCGACCAAGACGCAGAGTTGATGCAGCGCGAGATTGATCGGCTTGAGCAGGTAGTTGAACGACAAAGGAGTCTCGGTAAACTCGACTCCCTTCTCTATGAACTCGACCAGATCCAAGATGGCAAGGAAGGAACTGAGAACGGGACCGAGCATGCCGAGCAACCCAACGGTGTTGCAGCTCGACGTGCCAAGGCCGAGCACTCTCGAAACATTTCCCACATTAGCCGCCATAGCCAACTGGAGGACCCCATTCCTGAAGGCGACGAGGACGATCAGCCTCACAGCAAGATTGGCACCGTCGAGGAGGTGGACGAGGATGCTCTGCGTCTCGAGAAGCCTAAGGAAGAGGGACCCCCACCAAGCCCGGCCCAGTCCAAGTTTGTTGCTGACAAGCTTGAGAATGTTACACAGGAGCTTATTGACTTGCGTGTGGAACATGAGTCGACTCTCCATGACTACGACTCTCTTCATGCCAAATACGAGGAGGCCATGCGTAGGATGGCTGAAATGCAGGATGCTGTTGACGAAGCCCGTCACACACACAAGTCTCGCCAATCGGTAATCTCTGTAGCTACACCAACACGCACCACCCGCCCTGATTCATTCCTTTCCGACTCGAGGTCGAACGATTTGAAGACTGGCCCTAGGTCATCCTTTACGCGATCGCTCTCCTCGGAACTCTCCTCAGCCATGGATTCCCCCGCCACTGCTGCCTCATCCAACGGTGACATCTTGTCTGACGACGAAACCGCAACCGCTAAGCCCGCTGCGCCGTCGACAGAGCATCTGCCCCAGGACGATAATGTTGAGCTTGTTGCTGAGCTCGAAAAACTCAAGTCGATGGCTGAGGAGCGCGAGGCTGCCGAGAAAGAACTGGCTGAGAGATATGCTCAGCTTGAATTCAAGCATAACGAGACCCTCGATATTGTCGAAGAGCTTAAGACTGACCTATCTCGTGCCCGCGTTATGGAAGCTACTTCGCCTCGTGCCAGCACTCCTGTCATTCGACGCAAGTCGAGCCAGAACCTGCTAGTTGTTGACCGTGCCCAGCGTTCATTTTCGTCACTGCGTAACATCGCGACTGAGAATTTTGGCAGTCACCCCGAGGCCATGCAAAGCTTTGAGCTTAACTTGAATGCTGCCATCCACGAACTGACTGCCAGGAGTGAGCGCATTCAGGAGCTTGAGGCAGACGTTGCGGCTGCCAAGAAGGAGATGGAGACTAAGATGACCATTATCTCGGGACTGACGAGGGAGCGTTCCAGTTTGAAGGCCAGTCCCGTGGAGATGTCTATGGTGGCAACACTGCGGGATCAGCTTGAACAGAACGAACGACAGCTTGCTGACACAAGGAACGCACATGCAGCTCGCGAGCAAGCACTTACAACTGAGCTTGAGTCTCTCCGTCAAGCCCTTGCTGCCAAGTCTAGCCTTCAGGAGCCTGGCAATGCTGACTCCAAGCATGAGCAGCGTGTTGCTGAACTCCAAGCTGAGCTGGCCACCTGGGAGCAGAAGCACAAGGAAGCCCTTGATTCCATGACAACAACAGAAACCCAAATGCGTGGCACCATCGAGGAGCTTGAGGCTCGAGTTGTTTCCAACCAAGCCCAAATCTCAGCATCCCGATCCCAGAATGGTGATAAGGACGAGTCATCCTCTGAGGCCGAGCAGCGACAACAAAACCTCATCAGCTTCCTCCGCAACGAGATTGACGAGTACAAGGCCATCATCAACAGCAACGCTACCAAGGTTGCTGAACTTGAGCAGGCTCATGCTGCTGCCCGTGCTGAGCTGGACGAGCTCCACAAGACGCACAACGCTGTCAAGGAGGATAACTCTCGCCAGTTAGAACTCGTGGCCAAGCTTCAGGAGCAGATTGCCTCTCACGAGGGCTCAAAGAGCAACGAGGCAGAAATTGAGGCACTGAAGGCTGAGCATTCCAAGGCTCTGGCGGATCTCAAGAACACCGAGCAGAAGGGATATGAAGAGCAGGTTGAAGTGTTGCTGTCCGAGCATGCCGAGAGTGCTCAGCGATTGGAGATTGAGCTTGCCGAGGTTCGTGACGAACTGAACAAGGCAGCTTCCCATGTCGCCATGGCTCTGGGTCTTGACGCTGATGTTGAGAAGTTGGCTGAGCGTATTGATGAGCTCGCTGCCAGCAAGAAAGCTCTTGATGAGGAGCAAGCTAAGCGTAGTGAGATGGAGGCCAATGTCAACGAGCTTTCGTCCATTAATGAGAAGATCATGAAGGATCTTGAGGACGCCAAGACCGCATTGGCCGAGATGCTTGATGGCGGTGCTGCTTCCGGTCCTTTGGTTGAGCAGATCAAGGTCGCGAAGAAGAGGATGACAGATTTGGATGACCGCAGCAAGAAGAACAGTCGACTGGTGGAGGAACTGGAGGAGCAGCTCCAGAATAACTTTGACGAGGTTCAAATTACCAACAACCGACTCAGCACTCTGCAGACAGAGCGCAACACTCAATTGGATGAGGCCAATGCAGCTACTGCACGCCTCACAGCTGAATTGGAAGTCCTGAAGGAAGATTATGCAGCTCTTCAGGTAAGCTTGATCTCCACATGGGAATTGTGGAATTTACTAACACTTCATAGACTAAGATGGACGAGGTGGCGGCTGGCATTCAGCGGTCAAACTCTAACTCGACCATTCGCAAGAGCGCATCTCACGTCTCTCTTCCCTCACCCCCACCAGCTATCCCTCTTCCTCCTCTGCCAAATGGCGCGGGATCTCCCGTCAACGGCACCCCCAGCTCTCCCACCAGCGGACGTCCTATTAGCAAGGACAACATCAACATCTCTCAAATCACTGATGACCAGGAAGCGCGTATTCGAACCATCGAGAAGCACCTTAATGCGGAGCGTCAACTTACTCAGACTCTCGAGGAAGCTCTTACCGACCTGGAAAGGCAGTCTAATAAGGTTAAGACTGATTGTGATGCCTGGAAGAAGCGTGCTATTGAGCTAGAGGCTGAGGTAAAGGAGCTCAAGGACCGCCCACCACCTGAGCCGGTTCACGATAATCGCTGGAGTCTTCAAGCTGTTGAGGAGGAGCGCAAGAAGCGACAAGCTGCGGAAGCTGCACGACGCCAACTTGAGGAGCGCATGAACGCTATCAACAAGGGCAAGAAGAAGAAGGGGAGCTTGAACTGCTTCTAGAGGGGGCGAAGCTGTGTCTAGCCGACTTTGCGGCCCAAATCGGAGCATGATGGGTCGCGTTCAGCATGGGATTGATTGGGATGGGATTTTTTTGCAACGCCTTTATGTGTCATCACGTTTCTGTTTTGATGTTGTTCACTATATTCCCCCTCGAGTTTATTGTCGGTCTGGCGACTTTCGTCGGGCATCCCAACCAAGTTTTCAGCACTGGCCAGGAGTTTGGAGGATTTATTTATTTTTTCTTGTTGTTTTCACTGTCGAGAGAGTTTCACCTACACGAGCGGCTCGATGCAAAAGATGTGATTTTGGGTTCTGCCTTTGTACATGTGTCATTTCTCTTCTTTACTCTTTTACATTTTACCCTCGATCGAGGGAATTTGGGTGGCAGACTTTGATTGAGATGAGCGGAAGATGGGATGATTCTTATGAGAGCCCTGATTAGGGTCGTCGCATTACATTACATATACGGGACCTGCTGTTCCAAACCGATAGTGGTAAATACTAGTAAAGATCTAATCATTCGCTTGCTTCGTCTTCTTCTGAGGGTAGTATTTCTGGGAACCATCCGTATTGGGAGAAGTCTACTGAGTGTTCACCCATGGCGTTTGTTTCGACTTGTACTCCTTCTGCCTCTAGGGCATCAGCCTGGTTGCGAGATCCTCCTGGTTGAGATCTATATAGTGAGTTTGGCGTCTAAACGAAGCAGAGTTAAATTTACCTGGGCGATATTTGTCCTTTGGCGTTAATGACTCTCTGCCATGGAACATTCTCGTGGTTGAAGCGTTGAGATGGATCGGCGGGGAGGTGTTTTAAACACACACCGACTTGCCGGGGTCTTTGGGCTGTGGCATGTTAAAAATGCCTGAAAGATTGAGATGGGGTTGATATTACGAGTTCCTACTAGCATGGCGATGTGGCCGTATGTTGTGACTTTGCCATATGGAATCTCTTGAACGGCTGTGTATACGGCGTGGAAGAAGGCTTCTGCTTCGTCTGTTCGGGGCATTATAATGATGTAAGAGACATGAGTTTAAAATATGAGTAGCTTTGGTAACGAATGAATGTGATTTGTAATGAATGAAGCGACTGTGATTCTGTGAATGGAGAGCTGCTTGCATGGTGATGCCAAAGGGCGCGATGTAGATAGCGGGGTATGCACGTATCCATATAGTTTCAATTGTATAAGATTTTAGTCTAGATTATTTATTCTATTGTGCATTCATCATCTTATGTACAGTCTATATCTATCTTTATGTATATATCTATTGCTCAATGTTCTTCTGGTTCACCAAAACATATCGGTATCGAGCGTGCCCATTCTCCATATCAATAACAGCTTGGTTAGCGTCCTCCATGGGCCTCTTCTCAACCCAAGGCTTGACCTTCTTCTCAACAGCAAGCTGCAGCATCTCCTCGATATCCTGAGGAGAGCCGATAAGACTTCCACTAAGCTTGAAGCCGCCCTTGATGAGTGTGAAGGCGTTGACGGGGGGAAGGTTGCCAGAGTCGGGAGCGCCAACTTGGACGAAGTCGCCGCCTCGGCGGAGTAGCTTGAAGTAATCGGTCAAAGGCATCTTCTCGCTAGAAACAGTGCTGACGATCAGATCAATGGTCTTGGCGTACTTGTCGGACCATCCCTCATCGTCGTCAGTGGCGATGTAGGCATCGGCGCCCAGAGCGAGGACTTCGTCTTTCTTGGAGGCCTTGCGAGAAATACCAATGACCTTATCAGCACCCAGCGCCTTGGCAAAAAGAACACCAAAGTGTCCCAGTCCGCCAACACCAACAATACCAACAGTCTTTCCAGGGCCGCAGCCGTTGTTGCGAAGGGGTGCGTAGACGGTGACACCGCCGCAGAGCATGGGCGCAGCATCTTCGGAGGGAAGACCCTCGGGAATCTTGACGACGAAGCGGGAGTCGGTGCGGTTATAGTCTGCGTATCCACCGTATGACTTTCCGATGTCGTCGGGGTAGACGGAGCCGTATGTGCTGACCATCTTGGGGCAGTAGTTGACGTTACCGACGGAGCACTCGACGCAGTCGTCGCGGAGACAGCTGCGGGCCTGGGCACCTACACCGACTCTGTCGCCGACCTTGATGTTCTTAACGTTGGAACCGACGCGGACGGCCTTGCCGACGATTTCGTGGCCGACGCAGCAGGCTGTTGAGTGTAAGTAACCATTCCCCCATTCCTATTGTGTATGAGTGTAGGGAGTACTTACGGAAAGGAGTCTCGCCCCAGCCGGAGCGAAGAACGTGAAGATCGGAACCGCAGATACCGCAGTGAGTGATCTTAATGTCGACATCGTTCTCCTCCCACTTCTTGGGCTCGAAAGTATCCCACTCCATGTTTCCGTTGATGGAGTTGGAGTCACGGCCGAGCCAACCCTTGAATTCGTAATCGATAGACATTTTGAGTGAGTTATTCGAGAGATGAATGATCAAAATTGAGATTAAATTGAGATTGGTATATGATGGCTATGTGTCTTTATATCCGTACATCCAACATTCTACTAGCGTCCAAGAAAAATCTCGTCTCCACAAACGTCATCGATGGAAAAAAAAGAATTTATCAGCATCAATGCGATGAATGAATGATACTCTGGAGATAATCGGATTTACGGAGTGACACTGGTGAGAAAAAGGAAGCCATCGCCGTGGCCATAGTGTTTGGGGCCATCCACTAGCATTGGCCAGTCCGGAGCATTGACAAGAGGGAAAAAGGCCCGGTAAGTGACTGACGTCTCCAGATAGAGCGGGTCGCCACGAGGCAGATTCCTCGGCAGTTATATGATGCTATTCTGAGCATCGCTTGGTGGTGGAGTGATGGAGATGTGCTATGCTGAATCAGTTGGAGTTTCTTTGATCCGAAATACTCTGAGAAGTACGTCAATATCGCCAAGTCTGATTAAAGGTCTGACATCACGTTTTGTCTTGCATGGGTCACTCAAACTCTGTCGGGTCTTGATGTCAGCAGGTTGCATTAGCGCCGCACGGGGTGCTGCACCATACAGACAAATCAGAGTTCACCGCAAGATAGATCGATCAAGCTAGAGAAACGGGATGATGAGTGAGCCATGCCGACTCTTCAATTGTAAGCAACATTCGTTCAAAGTCTACGTATGCCTACTCTCTCTTTTGTTGGTTGAGAAGCTCTACATAACATTGAACTGTATGTCTTCTTTGTTTCGGACATTGTGACCCTTCTCCACGTCAGCAAGACACATAAAATACGGAGTACAGAGTACATAGGAGCCACTTCAATCGCATCCTTCACGTAAGAAATCCGTCCCCGCCATGGCCGAACCACAACAACCGGCTTTACTCGCCCCGATCCCGAAACGAGTCGGTCAACTACCCCAATTAACGGAGCTGCGAGACCCCGATGATGATTGGACCGGAATTACAGAGTCCAGGGATCGAAGAAGACGGCAAAATCGCCTGAACCAGAGAGCTTATCGTGGGTATCTGATGTGACAGTGGTTAAGGATGAAACTGACATTGGCAAGGGAAGCGGAAGGCTCGGAATGAGGAGCTGAGAGATGTTACGCCGGAGGAGTATCACATGAATGGAATTCTCATGTTCTCGTCTGCCCGAGACCGTGCTGTTGCGTATGCGTTTCTGCAGTTGGTTCATATGCAGCATAGTCTGAAGAATCCGAGGCCAGCTGTACTTCCGTCGCTTATACGCCTCAACGCCGTTAACGCTGTATCCAATAACGCTCTTCACATTGGAATCCCGCTTCAAGGACTATGTTGCGACGATCTTATCTCACCATGGAATGCCCTTGGCCCTAAACCAGCAAGCAGTGCACTCGCATGTCCGGAATCTCTACGCCCAACGAAATTGCAGAGCGAGATTGAACATCATCCTTGGGTTGACTTACTACCGATTCCGAGATTGAGAGACAATGCGCTTCGAGGATACTCGAGTGGTGTGTTTGATGAGGATGAGCTATGCATCGATATTCTTGGACTTACGTGTAGTAAAGGATTGGACGATGCGTATCTAATTGTCTGGGGAGAATCGCATGATGCAAGGAGTTGGGAAGTCAGCGTGGGATTTCTTAAGAAATGGGGATGGTTGTTAAAAGGATGTCCTGAGTTGGTTGAGTCGACGAATCGATGGCGACAACAACGAGGAGAACCGAAACTCAATATTCCAGTCTAACGGCGAAATGCAATATTATTACGAAACTACCTAGTATCTGAACTATCTAAAACGAGTGACGAAGATTACGATACAACCGAATAAACAACTCAGACAACCTTCCGTTATTCATAATAGTACTTCTCTGTGCTTGGATCATCGTACTTAATCGAGAATGGATCATGCGACGGTCTTCCACTACAGTAATCGAGGATTCCATAGTTGCCGTGACAGGTCAAGTAGCCATTCTCCGCGCCGATAACAACATCTATCTATCGTTAGCAACGAATAAGACCCGGAGAAGGGATACATACTCAAGTCGATAGTGGTTCTGATAAACCGGTTATTACTTGACTGACGGCCTGGCTTTACGCCCTTGGAGCAACCGCAGTTAAAATTACTGCCAGTCAATTTACAAGCAGTACAAGAGTTGTGGAAATTCCCACTATTACCACCATTAACAACAGGTACACACGCATATATGAGAAGTACTCACTTTTTACCACGATATAGTTCTCCCTTCGAGTTCAAGAGACATTTACTCAGCGCCAGCCAAGTACACTTATACTTCCCCTTCTTATCGGGACATTTCGCCACGAGCCATGGAGAAGACTTGTACGGGTTGAAGCCGTTCTTTCTAGCATCGTTATCGTCTGCTTTGCTGAGGTAGAAGCGCACGTCTTTGCACTTGTCGTAGAAACCGCCGGATATGAAACGGGGGCCGATGTTGGGGGTTCGTTCTTGGATGGTGTGGGCTGTGCCGTTGCCGTCGATGAAGGTTGTGGGTAGATTGGCGAAGACGCCGAGGGTATAGGTTAGGAGGAGAAATAGAGAGAACATTTTGAGTGGATTGTTGTTATTGATGATGGAGATGAGAATTTCCTTGGGTGATGGTGGTTCTATATATGTTCGTCATGCTACTTTGGACATCTGGATAAGAGAACCATGATCGAGTAATGGGCTTTCACGAAATTGAGCACAGTTTCCTGCCAATTCTTTGATGAAATTCTGGGGTAGTAGAAACCCCGTAATTATGGTCGCGAGTTGCTATTTTCGAGGCGCTGAACAAAGAAGTGAAATATCAGTATCACCCGGATTGGGATCCAGTAAACGAGCCTCTCGGCTCGAGGGCAGGTGGATGTTAAAGAGCGTTCAACACACGAGTCCATGGATATGACTGTTGGATATGGTATTTAGTTATTTAATTGAGAGATGAAAGGCTGATCGAGTTATGAGATGCGTGTTACCCGAATTGTGCTTGGGCCGAGTTCACGGTTGCGATGAGGATGGCCGTAGCTACGTATTTCAGTATTGTAACACCTCCAGGTTTATAATAAGTAAGCATGTCTGTTTATGTGTTATGAAAATGTGCCTGCAAGAGGTGAAGACCGACATCTGCCGTCCAAAATTCCAATTCGACCAACGAATTATGACTTGAAGTCCAGTATTCATTTTTGACCACTTATTTTCTGCATGTCAGTTATTAGATTGTCCTTGGCCTACCATGTAATTCCATTTCTGGTTGGTTTGTAAATTTCCAGTAAAACCTATAGATCTTCAGCGCGTGTTAAAATTGCAGTGAAACACTGACTCGGCATACGAGCATGATGGATATTCTTTTTCTTCTGTTATCCTTTTCGATCCGAGATCGATCAAGGCAACATGATAGGTGTCTAAACAGATCTTCCACCTGACTAGAAATGAGCATCAGCTTAATCTCTCATCCAGGCATCCTTCATATATGCCTCTCACGCCTTCTAAAACCCATCTAGGATAGCCTATCCTGACCTCCAATAAGCTGTAGAAGATCATTCCTCTCAGCCTGTACATTATCTCACTTCGCTTCAGGCACAGACTTGATACTATTAGATTCACCAACTTAACAGACGACCATTCAAAGCGAATCTGCGCAGGCAGCGCTCCGCTCACACCAGGACGGAAATTTCATAAGAAGAAAGTCATAGAAACAAAGCAGCGATCAACGTATCTCATGATGACAACCATAGTGAGGCGCGGCGGCGAACCGTGGTCGAGGCGTAGCAAAGACAAAGAAAACAGATACGAGACCATTCCTGATTCTGGTCACCCCGACCTTGATGCTATAGATAGTTCTTTCGCCATGCCCGAGTTCTTAGTGGTAACAGTTTATCGACTTACCTAGAGAATGTTGTTCTTTGAACCAACTTGACTTGGCTCATGTAGGTGGTTGGAAAGTCGCGATACTTGGCGATGTTGGTTGTACATTGAGCACGAGCCTTGGACAACATATACCAGAATTTGTCTTTCCTTTCTCATCGAGAGTGTCCGTAAAAATTTCCTGTTTATTTTTCTTCTTTCCTTTTATCTTTCCAACGCCGTACTTCACGATGCGCTGCTTACTACCGATTCTGACCATTCTACGAGTGGCATTTGCTTCGTCTTGCGATGCAGAGCCACTGGTTCTACCACTACGAAGTGTTCAGGTAAAAACAGGGATTGAGAATTCTTACATGAGGGGAATATCAGCGGAAGTTGGAACACCAGCGCAGAATCTTGTGCTTTTACCTTGGGCGTATGTCAAATGTTGAACTATTATCGGCCGTGGCTGACTTGGGCAGTGACTTGAACAATACCTGGATATACGACGAACCATTCTGCAAAGGCTCGGGAATGTCAAATGACGCAGCATGTGAAGTTCGAAGAGGCGGATTATTCAGTGAACGCGATTCCAAGAGCTTTATCAATGCGAGCGATATCGTCAAAGCAGGGGGGGCATCAACGGAGACGCTCTGGAAAGGTGGCCAATTCGGCGTCAGAACCCTTATTGAAGACAGCCTTGGAGTAATCGACAAGTTCAAACTTGAGGGTTCAGCTGAGATTGAAGAATTTCCCTTCGGTATACCAACTAGCAAATGGGACAGCACCTACACAACACTCAGTCCTCTCGGCCTGGGCAAAAACTCAACTTATCTCAACGCTCTACGCAAGGCTGGAAAGATTGGATCTCGAGTTTGGTCTATTTTCTGGGGTCGAATGTGGATTACAGAATCCCTCGATGGATCTTTAGTTCTGGGCGGGTATGACGAGAAGAAAGTCACTGGTGAAAACTACACAGCGCCACTTGTTCATAACCATTTCGACGCGGACGAAGGTTGCTGGACGGGTATGAGGGTGACTTTGACTGATATCCAGGTCAACTACCTCGGTGGATCGAATGTCAGCATATTTCCCTCGGGGACGAATTTGAAGTGCTGTATCGACCCAGCGAACCATCTCCTTCTCGAAGCACCGGCCCCAATCATAAAGAACTTTGAGTCTGTAAGCGGCCTTGAGACCAACTACTCCTCAAGTGCGATTCATTGGAATGCACTACAAACAAACCTCGAAAAGAAGTAGGTCCCTTGCCCAATCTTGATTATTTTCGCTGACCATTAGATTCTTCGGCGATCTTACGTTTCATCTCGAATCCGGCCTCAAGATTCGCGTTCCGAGCAATCAATACATGATTCCCTTCGTGGACATCAATGCCAACGGCTCGCGAGTCAGCGATGCCACGAAACGAGACATTCTCATCACGGACATCGAGGATGAACCGCCGATTTTGGGGCGATATTTTCTCACGGCGGCGTATCTTATGGTGAACCATGATGCGGGCACTTTCACGCTCTGGCAGGCGAATGCTACGACCGAGAAGAACCTTGTAAGGGTGTTTGACGAAGAGACAGGGAAGAAATGTGGTGGGAATGCTACTGGTGTTATACAGCCATCAGCGTCTTCCATTCCGTCTGCTTCCACCAGTTCAAGCCCTGATGGAGGTGGTTCACAGTCAGGATCTTCTCGTGCTGGAGTTATTGGCGGTGCTGTCGTGGCTTCAGTATTGGGAGTAGCTCTTCTCGGATTAGGAGTTGCTTACTTTTTGCGTAAGAAGAAGAAAAGAGCTAGTAAGTTGTCTGCTGACAATTATAATGTTGTGATGATACTGACCAGAATTCAGATACGTATTACCATTATCCAGCTCATGAAGAGATGCAACGAGTGGATATATACGAAATGGATGGAAGTCCACAAGTCCACGACGGCACCGATATGAAAGTAGGACTGCGATAAAAATGAGAGAAGGCGTATTTCTTCTGCATGGCATGTTCGATATATGGGCCGCATAATACTTGGGTGAGATTGACAGCAGCGGATTTAATGGCTTATACACGTTCGGTTAAGTGTTACTAAAATAGAGATTTCTCACTTTAGATAAAGGAACTATATAAAGAATGGCAATCAATAAGGATACAGGTGGTTCGGGAAATAACTAGGAAAATAAGAGCCTATTGACATAAATAACTAGGAATTTAGACCCCAAGACCTTAGGTAAGTTATCCTACCTTATGATACCCTTACCTAAACTAATCTAGATTTTTCTGTAGCCCACCTGGTATACCCTAAAACGAGCTTTAGGTTAGAGAGCCAACTATTTCCAACCTGGAGATGCATTGCCATCGGCAGAGCTCGGCCGGTCATAGAAGGTACCTAAATTCGATATGTAGCCAGACTCTGCTTAGCTATACCCGGAATAGATTGACCTTGCGTCTTCATCTCTCCGGCCCTTGCCCCTAGGCAATGCAGCAAACAGCGAAGCTTTCAAGCGACGTGCTTCCTCTATCCGTGCAGCGATATTTGGTTCCAAGCATTCTTTGAGCATTTTCCTCCTCAGGAGCCGAGGGGTCCTGAGCATCAGTACCGTCATGCTTAGGAGAGACATTGACGAGGTCTGATGGAGGTTTTGAAGATTTAGATTGGTCCTGGAACATGTTGACAGTTAACTCAACTAAGGGCTCTTGAGAGATTTCCTGTCGATTCTTTGGTACTCTAGAGTCGGTCGATGATACTTCTAGGGCTGCTTGCAAGCGCTGAATCTCATAAGAGTCTGGGAGAAAAACTCGAGTTGCATTCAGATGCATCCTGATGCTTTCTAGTGTCGAGTCGACAGGCATGACCTGAGACTCTCCAAAAGCATCGACGGAGACGACATGTCCAAATAAATCTGAGGTCTTGGCATCCACTACCCAGGATCCAGAATCACCAGGGCTGAGTTCTAAAGAAGCTATTTGTAAGTTTTTCTTCAAGCATATGAATGTCTACTCACGTGAACCAGTGTTCATGACAAGATCATGAGCTTCGACTAACGATGACCCGGGGGAAATCATGACGGAGGAAGAGTTGAAAGACAATTTCCCTTTCTGGGGGACACCTTGCTTCAATACCAGCACGTCCTTGGAATTCCATAAGTCCTCAGACTCAGCCATGGCAGCCTCTTGCCCAAAATACAGTGATTCAGTCTGTAGGTCTACTGCAACCGTATTGGGCAGTACGTTGTGTTGACTCAATTCAATGACAGCCCAGTCATAGTTGTGTGCTGTCGGCTTATGGAACGTGTCATAAATGATGGTACCGATAGCCAGCGTTCCCTGGTCGTATCTTGAATGTCTGAAATGTTGAGACGCTGGACTGAGCTGTCGAACGTGGCGGCTGAATCGGAATCAGAGTCCCAGTCACTGTTGGAAGTCTCCGAGGACGGAGCCGAGAGCAATTCCTTTGTTTGAGTCACAGCCTGTTCTGAAAAGGGGAGACTATGCAATTTCCTGAGTGAATGAGCAGCCGTCAACCCGCATAAGCGCTTCTCGGATGCTTCGACGACGATGACGCCGCCGAAAGTCGCCCTGGCGGACACAGAACCTCTGCTCAACTTAATTGGCATCCCACACCAAGTCTCTCCATGAATTGAGTCTGTCAAAACCTCAGTTATGTCGTCACTTGTCAATCTCAGAAGCGTTTCTTCCAGTATCAAGACACGAAAATCAGGTGAGATTTCTTCTTCCACGTGTTTTTGCATGAAAAACTTTCTCACTCTTTTTGCAATCTTCTTTTCGCACTGGATGACAATATAGAGCTCAATAGGGCTATTTTGTGACTTGGGCCCCAAGTACTTCAACTTCATGGAGATGTTTCCCGGGTCTCTTTTCCTCTTTACAATGTAGTCGAGAAGGGGTTGAGTATATAGGACTTTGATGTCGAAGAATCGATCTTTCAGTCGATCCGGAATAGGCCTGTCGTAGTATTTTCTCTCAGTTCCAGGTAAAGTCAAGCCAATAGGCTCGCTTTGGGAGGTTGGTGTTGCGATGCCGATTCCAGAGCCTGAGCTAGCATTCTGAGATGTTGATGATGTGATGCTTGGAGATGAACGAAAAGGAATTGAGGCTCGCCATTTTGACGTTTTATGCCCGGACCTTCCTGACATTTTATATCCGGAGTTGTTTGGGTACTGTCCTTCGAAACTCCCAGGTGGGACGTGAGATACCCCTGCCAGCGTTCAAAATTAGCCATCTCGAATTGGTCTTAATCCTATTCTTTGTTGCGCAAGGGAAGGAATTGAGTTGGTAAAAGATAGAAATTAGGCTGTGGCATTCCTGGAGGCTCAGCGTGAAGGGCCCTGGCTAGGCGCCAATAATCACCCAAAGCTGCATACAGCTTCATGCATGTCAGCCCATTAGGCCAACCCAGGCAATTCGCCTCACAATGTCGACTTTCCAGCCCCTGATCATTTCAGGCTCTGTCCAATTCTTTATTTTGAGAGGTAAAATATCGAGGCTACAATTGCGCGCATTGTGTCGGCTCTAGAATGCCTCAGCTTCAGCGATATCTGGGCTACCATAAAGCAATTGTTTCGACTTATATGAATGTAACACCAGAAGCCACAAAGACCATCAAAACCCACCATGACCCCTTTAAAATTATTTCTACTTTGAAATCCCACCAAGATGTATCTTTATCGGAGCTCTATAGCCTGACCCTCACCGACACCAGGTCGCCACAAGATGATGCCGTCGCACTTGGCGTCAAGGCTCTCTTCTTATGATCGACCCTTCGGCCTACACCATTCATCCGCTAGACTCGAGAAATGAACCTTTCGAGTGCACTGGAAGAAGATGTGCCTTTCAGTAACTACACCAGGACTTGTTTCCACTTGGCAATCACAACATTCTTAGCTACAACAATAGCGAGTTGTTTGCAGGCGTCAAGAAAGAGCTCAAAGCTGTTAATCTCAAAAGGCGATTGGGGATTAGCATCAGGGCTACATCGGATATACGTAACCACTTGCATCCTGATAGGAGAAATAACTATCTTGAAGTGTACCACTACACTTCTTTTCTCAAGGAGCAGCTGAGGGTTACCAGAGATGTTGGTGATTGTTCTATTCCGTCTTCATCTCTTAAAAGGTAATTGTCTCAGGCTACGAAACTATCATTGCTGACATTGAACCAGAGGGGTATTGCCACGTCAATTAGTTCTTGAAGTGTTGGACTCTTCAAGGAGCTATGTTCCCGCTCTCAGACGCAAGATACAAGAAACTTGTCCGGTCACTCATCTCAAAATGCTCTTTCGAACCAGACATCCTCAATTTTGAGGTCAGTTCAGTCAGACGTGTTGGAGAGGAGAGTGTTCCGTATGTCTACTTGGCCGATCGACTGGGTGATCTGTACAATGAGCTTCAGACCCCCTGATCTCGAGACTGGCTTCGGCAATCGATGCAGAGAAAGAGTGGTGCAAGACATGTCATGATGGCTACTCTGATAGGTGTGATCTTTGCTGTGTTGTTGGGTATTGCTTCGTTGGCTGTTAGTTTCATATCAGACTTGGATTGCGTATCAGGCGTGGAAGCATCCAGTCGAGCCATCATCAAATGCAATTCGGCCTTTATCTCAATAATCTTACAATGTACTCGAAGAAAATCTCAAGGTAGCTACAGGGAGCTACAGGGGATGAAAGAGGTACCACGGCGAACAACACAACATTGACAGATCTCAAGGATATCTTCCATTTCCGCAACAAGTATGAGCTTGAGAAAGTGGCTGGGATAATCCATGATCATGTTGCTAGGGTTGAAAAGACGGTTATTGGCTGAGGAGTAGTAACGCGAATACAACCTCAGACCCAGAACTGCCATCTCATTGAAGACTGGCGTATCAAAGCTGGAAATAATAACAATGGAACTTTAAGGACGATTTCTGGGAATATTTACCTAATTGAAGTGGCTGGATTTTCATTTGCTACCATTTGGGATTGTATTCGTGGCATGGTATCAGCTTCTGTACCCTTACCCTGGCGTCAAGCATCGGGGATAGGACAGCAATTTACTCGCTTAATTTCGCATTTATTCCATTGACCTCAGCCTTGCTTCTTCACTTGACACTTTCAATGGATATCACACCTGTATCGGATTCTAATGATGCGCTCTTCCTGGCTGCGGCACAGCAAGGGCAAATTGACACAATTGCGACTTTCTTAGCAACAAGCACCAATATTCTCTGGGCGCGAACCCCAGATACAGGACAAACAGCTTTGCACTTGGCAGTCAGTAACAATCGTGAGGAAGTCGTGAGATTGCTTCTTCAGCAAGGAGCCAACCCAGAGGTGCCCGACAATCAAGGATGGAAGCCATTGGCTACAACGGCATTAGTTGATGCACCATTACCGGCGTCTAAGCTCTTATTGCAATATGGCGCCGACGTCGAATCTATCAATGACCGTACCCAACAATCCGCTCTGTACTTGTATGCTGAGGGCCTCTTCTGCTTTCTCCTTGCTTCTATCTTCCTTTTTATCTCTACGGTCTGGCAGCATGTGGTGGCGATATCAGCTGCAACGCTTCTTGAGACATTATGGTACGGATTAGTAGAAGTCCAAACTGGCGTTGGTGCCTTAGTGTTGAGATGGCTGAACGTTGCAGTTTTGTGTGTAGTCACAGCTGGCCTCTGTATCATGTGGTAGTCTATATTGGTTTTTATCGGCGCTGATGGACTGAAGTGAGTGACCATATAACGCTCAGAGTTATCACTTACACAATATAAAAGATTATTGGCCAAGTACCTGCTAAGCTTCATCGATGTATCGGCCGCAGGCATGAAAGATATCATATATCTTGTTGGCCTCTTTCTCCGCAGCATCCCAAAAGCTATTCCTGTCATAGAATAGAGTTGCAGAGATGCTTGTAACACAGCCACCACTCATACGCACTCCTTAAACTTTACACGTATATCTTATTAGGAAGGTCATGACAGCCCGGCAATTCTTATCAGTCATCAAACTAAGACGTAAGTAGTCAATTGATTGCAGAATTATATGATGCTAGGATAACTGAGTGCGCATGACCTCATTACCAATGATTGGCTAATCTTTGCTCGGCATCTAGCAATATGCTATGACGAAAGCCGTTAATTGAGCGACATTAGCTGGCTGAGGCGTCGATAAGAAAGCTTGGCAAAGTCCAAAAAGGATAGTTCAAGCGACCCCCGCAAAGACAGGGGTTCCCATGCATCGCTTAAGCTCTCGGATGCAATATATTAGCTCTCCAGGAGATACGCATAAGCCTATAATGAAGCATATTCTAGGATGCTTTTCGTATCTATCCCACTTGAGGCTCATAACGTTAACCGAGGAGAAGAGTTGATGGTGTTGCGTACCCAGACTACTGAATATGGTAAGACGAGGAATACTTACGGATTTGAATTCATTGGTCTGTAGGCCTCTCAAGTCTATAAATATGCCAATATCCAGCTTTTAGAGAGCATTCAAATCGATTTCAACTCAGGTCCATACTTTATATTTCCATTTCTCCTAAAACGAAACTCCATGAGAGCCCAATCCCCAATTTCTAGCCTGTTTCTGGCAGCATCTGTCTGGGCTTCCGCTGGATCAGCAGCTTCCAAAGGCTCGGGCAACCAAACCATCGCTGATACTGTCTTTCACAATGGTTCAATCTACTCCCTAGATCTTCTGTCGACCAAGTACAGTGCTCTAGCCGTCAAAGATGGCTACATCACCTTCCTCGGCGACGACAAGAGTGTTCAGTCGTACATCGCCAAGAACACTTCAGTCTTCAACCTAGAGGGCCGAATGATGATGCCAGGCCTCGTTGATTCCCACATGCATCCTCTTCGTGGTGGGGCTGCTCTGCTCAAGTGCAACATGAACTTTCAACCATTGGGTCTTGCCAAAGTCCTGGAAAAGATCCAGAGCTGCTTGGACGACGATAAAGACAAAACGGATAAAGACTGGCTCGAGGTCATCTCACTTGACTATTACGCCCTATCTGCCGATACGGGGGGCGTCACCAAGAAGGACCTAGACAAGCTCAAAACCAAGAGACCCATCCTAGTTGCGTCGGCCGATTCGCATACTTTCTGGGTCAACTCAGCTGCTCTGAAGGCTTCGTCCATCACAAGCAAGACCAAAGATCCAAGAAACGGCAAGTTTGAACGCCTTCCCGGAAGTCAGGAACCTTCAGGAATTCTGCAAGATTCTGCAACCAGTTTGTTGGCAGGCCCCGCTCCTCCCACAGCTGAGGACAATATTCGATCTGTTAAGGCTGCCCTAAAGCTCCTCCGTGAGGAGGGTGTGACGAGTTTCCAAGATGCTGCGGCCAGTGAGGACATCGGCCAAGCGTTCGCTGCTGTTAAGAAAGAGGGAGGCCTTAGTGCTCGAGGCTTCTTTGACTATCTTGTGCAACCACCCAACAACGCCAAGGGGGTCGATGCCTTGGTCAAGGACGTTCTTAACATGACTTCAACCTGGAATGACAAAGCGAAAATCGGTCCTAATCCATCTATGAAGTGGCATGCTGTCAAGATGTTCATGGATGGCGTCCTATTATACCCCGCCAGTACCGGATCCCTCATCGAACCCTACTTCCAACCGGTGAAGAACACTTCAGAATGGGCGCCCCAAACCAACTATGGACCAAAGCCGTACTGGGATAAAGAGCTCTTGAGTCTCACTCTTACCAAGCTGTTCAAAAACAAAATCGATGCCCAGATTCACGTGGATGGAGATCTGGCTGTCCGAACTGCTCTAGATGCCCTCCAAGAGCTTCGAAACAAAAACCCCAATCTCCGTGACTATCGAGTTGGCTTTGCTCACAATGAAGTGACTGACCCTTCTGATTGGCCTCGATTTGCTGAGCTCAAAGCGGATCCCATTATGAGCTTTCAGTGGTCACAAGCGAGTTCCGTATGGTTGCCAAATGGAGTGAAGAGTATGGGGCCCAGAAGGTCGCACTACATGGAGGCATTTGGGGAGATTGCCAAGTTTGGCTCTGCTATTGTATATGGTAGTGACTGGCCGGCACGTCAACCCCAGTCGAGATACAGAAACTCCAGTAAGCTAACACGACTCGATAGATCGATCCTCTCGACGAATGGCTAGCCATCAAAGCCGGCGTGACACGATCAGGAGATCCCAAGAATCCCAACTCACCTGCATCCCATGGCGCTCCTTATGATGGCAACGGCCTCCCTGGAACGACACTATCGCGAGACCAAGCAATCCGCGCCATCACCACTGAAAGCGCCCGATTCCTCCGTGCTGATAACTACATCGGTTCACTCGAAGTTGGAAAGCTCGCAGATGCAATTATTCTCAAAGCCAACTACTTTGAAGTGCCAGAGTCACAGATCGCCCGACAAAAGACGCTGTTGACCATGGTTGGTGGAGAAATTGTGTACATCGCTGACAAGGTTGACTTTGGGAATGGTGTCAAGGCCAAGTTTCCTAACAATGATACTATTTCCAAAACTATCACTCGTCGGAGTATTGGGGGGATTCAAGGAAGGGATTTATCTGAAGAAGGAAAGAGAGCTGTGCGACGTCTTCAGACTCGAGGTGCTTGTGTGCATCACAAGCATTGAACTTGGACAGCTCTATTCAACTGTCTGTGCCCTTTCAGCGTCTTTCAAGTCATTTTATATAAAATCCCAGACCAGTGGAAAGTCTCACAAAACTCGTTGTTCCTCCCTTTTCGAAATGATTAACTGGACGCCACATCTAGCCAAGTACAAGGTCGACGTCCTCAGCGTCTTGTTCATCCCAAAGCTCCTTGTTCACATACCCACAGCCTCGTCGATAAGCCACCCCATCAGTCCATTCCACCCACAGTACCCCATAGAACTCTTTCAATCCCAAGCTTATGCCTTTAGGTAATCTATACGGGTGCTTGCTTAGACAGATTGCCACTAGCTCGACTAAATGGCGGCGTTCAGGAAATGGCTTCAGAAACGTGTCGTCCATAGCTAAAGGGATATCGTTTTCCGTGTCAATATCTTCTGCGAAATTCGCCTCGGGGAAATTGAGTGACTCTTCATTGTTTGGTAATTGAATCCAACCGCATAATCGCCGATGTCTGTCCAACAGGCTTAGGTGCATATCCATCCGCACTGTATGATTGTATTCATGGTATCGGAGAGCGCGAAACCATGCACGCTTAGTTCTGCCAGAGATAAAGGGGTTTTGCTCAAGATTAGGCTGTGTGCTTTCTTCCACGGGGTTCATTTGCGGAAGAGGCCAGAGAAAACGCCTCCCTGGAAAGTTGATGTGTTCATATAGGTGTCTAACACCAATCTGAGTTAGTAGGGCCATTCCATCTTCATCCTCAGTGGAGACGAGTTCTCTCCTTGTCCATACTTCTTGATCATATGAGAGTTCCGAATCCTTGTTGTAAACCGTTGGATAACGCGGTATGGGTTGCTTGCCATTCCCATCAGGAGATGTGTGGCTGTACCATTGTGTGATGGGGGTTGTGATAACTGAATGCCAGAGTAAAAAGGTTGGATCTCCTTCAGCGATATCAAGTAGCGAGTCTGACCATATGGACTGAGCCTCTTTCTCTAGTATCTTGATACCTTCACCTTTCCAGCCGATCCACGACCATGACGGTAGGTAGGTACCTGGTAGGACTGAATAATGTCTAGCGGACCGTTGTCTTCGTCGAAGACCGGATTGCGAACTACTCCGAGGGGCATGCATGCCGAAAGCACAGGACCACATCAACGCAGCGTCGAAATTAGCTATAGGTAAGCCAAATAGGAATCCTTGCTTGAACGAAAATTTCTCAAGGTATTTGAGAAGGCCATTGAAAGCGGGAAATGCATCCTCGGGATATGTTAATTCTCGACGGTTATACTCGCTGATTAACAAGCCCAGGTCTTTGAAGTCCAGCAATCCTTTCTTTATGTTGGAGAACGCTTCGGTATATGTCTTGTCCAAATCACTTATATCTTCTTCTTCCTCAGCTTCAGTGTTAGGAAGATCTTCATGCCATTCTGAACATGAGCATTGCCAATGGACTTGTTGATTGCCAAATATAAGCCTTCTTGGGGACAAGATATACTCTTGGAACGTCCAACCGCGTTCGAAGTATCTCGAGGCTTCTAAATTCTCAACTGTCAAGGGAGGTAGATGTCTTGCCAGTAGACTTTTGTCATCTTTCCAAGGGAAGATATTGGGCAAAGTTCGCGGCGGTGACTGAGACTGGAGACCCTTCAATCCAGTACTTGCATCGCCATCAAGCGCAACAATTGTAAGCTTGGCAGAAGCGTAGATAGCACCCATAAGTTGTAACTGCTCAGCTAATTGCTTCTCGTTATTTGGCGCAAGGCATATCGCGTCGACCCACAAGTAACGCTCACCTATCTCACGGACAGTGTAAATCGCGTCTTTGACCGTAGGCGTGAGGAATGCGTTGTCCTGTAAAAGGGACCCAGGAGTCGCCATGTTCTTGAAAGCGGCCTCACCCATTTGTCGAGTTGTTAACGAACCCCATCTATAGCTCAAAGCTACGAATGGGCGACTATCATTTCCAGGCACTAGACAGCCATCCTTGGTGTCAATAACCCATGCTGGAGAAACTTGTTCTATCAAAGAGCTCTCGCATTTTGATGTGTGCTCGGCGATACATCTTTTCATCCATGTTTTGGCTATAGTCAAGTCAACCCATTCTGGATCGAGCACACTGATGGGAGAATACCCTTTAACCACTCCCGAACGACTTTTTGTATGCAGAAGAATTTGGTAACGCCAATATCGCTCTGCATTTCGGACGTAGACCCGAGGAATACCACCGCCTTCACGGAGAAAGAAAATGACACTGACTTCGTAACCATCCGTACTTGGAATGCGGTGGGCTTTTTTTAAACGATCATAACCCTCACGGCATTTTGATTCGATCCACTGGAGTAATGAACTATGCCCTGCGCAATATTTCCCGTAGTCCTGCCATTCGTCTCTTATGTCGATATTAACATTGTCATTGGTAAAGAGTTTTTCGAGAGCAGCGCAGACGTCACAGGATTCTTTACTGCGTTGCGATGAGCCTGCAGAGTTAGCTAGAGACATTTCAGAAAGAGTATTTGTCAGTCTAGGAATTTAATTACAAGAGAAGGTATTTGATCGTAGAGTCAGGAAAAGATCAAGAACTGGATGTGGGCAAGCAACATCGAGCCCTTGCGGTGGGTTCCTTACCTGGTACCGATATAATCGCTCAGCACCAGTGGGAATGCGCTGTCATCTTCGACAAGACAAGACCCTTGCGCATAGTCACCTGATCGATTGGTTGCTCAATTAGCTAACTAAAAAAGACATCTTTGTAAGTCAGCTTAATATTTGAATTGGGAATGGAACGGTTCGGCGCGATGCAAACGAGACCGACTAATCTTGTGTGTTCCTTTAGGTATCTGGCTTCGGCTGGTCGTCTGGGAGGCTCAATATGAAAAATGTATATAATGTATAGTTGTGTCTAGTCTTTGTGTATAAGCGGTGCAGATATATCCCATAGGCATCCCGAGCATTCAAAAAGCACAGAAGAATTCGAGTAAAATGTCTAGTTGGGTAGCTTTACCCCAGCGTTCTGGGCAAGCTTCAATATCTCAAGTGTCACAGCGTCGACATCATGGCTCTTGATTGGTATGCGGTGTCCGCCATCCCATTCAACCAGAGTTGTTGTACCGGATTCACAGTATGTGTTCATAAGAATCTGATGCTGCTCAAGTCCTGGGTCGCGAAGTCCATGAACATGTAGTGTCGGAATGCTCAAGACATGGTCGCCAACGTTCGACTCAGGCCAGCCCTTGAACTCGGAGCTCAACAGCGCCGCATCGACAATCGGTGGGGGGCTCTGAAGACGATGGTCCAAATTGATCAAAGGTGCTCTTCCAGCCATGAGAACACCAAACTTGAACTGTGTCAAAGGCTCTTCCGCTCCAAACTGCTCCGTCACCTTCTGTTGTGTCCACAATAAGCTCGCCGCAATCTTAGCACCCTGTGAGAACCCCAAAATTCCGATCCATTCTCCGGACCCGGGATCGCTCTCCATGGCCCGGCGGGTCTGGTTCCGAATTAGCTCGGCGGCGGCCTCTGGCTCAATCTCGGGATGATCGGGCTGCCACCGGAGCCAGCGCCGAAAGGGCCCATGCTCGCCGTAAACGGTGACAATGTCTGGGTGGGGGGCTGAGATGAAGGGAGCTTGCATAAAAACGAGGCGGAGTGAGGATCTGAGGCTTTTGATAAGAGCGCGACATTGCAGTTCGAAGACTTGAGCATTGACGCCGCCGCCGTGGAGGCAGAGAATGCGGGGGAGATGAAGGGTCTCCGGGTCGTTGGATAATCCTGTTTGTGTCATTTTTGATGGTTCAGTGACAAAGTCACTGCTAGTTAGGTTTAGGAGCGGTTATGAGCAGCACGTCGGTGATAAAATGAGGGTTTACAAGACGAAGTTTTGCTCAGTGCTGGTATGTGAGGTCAGCCGTAACTAGCAATCACAGGCTTCGGGTAAGCCGCCGTTCCTGCCATTCCCCGAACTGCCATTCGGGATCCGAAATTCTGCGATGCATTACCCTACACAATGCATCGTAGATAAGGTGATGTTTCTACAGAAAGGGAAGAAACGCTATCAGCACTGACATTTTAATATTTACGATCTCGCATGCTAGTCTCCCCAACAATTTCCCTCTTTACGGTGGAAGACCTCGCATTGGCTCGCTTTGGTTGACAGCGTGGCTGTGGAGGACCCTGAAATTCAGCCACGCAATCACAAATCGCCAAGCCACCACGATGACATCAAGACCAAGCAACTTGTCGAAGGTTGCTTGTTCCTTGCAGTCATGGAACCGGTTTCGCATTGTCTCATACGCCTACGCCACTCATAAAGTTTAAAGTGACGAGGCCTCTCGTAACAGTAAATCGCTCCAATAAATACCGCTTCGCTTCGTCTATTAAAGGCGTCTTGTCTCTCAAGATCCCTCCTGCCTGTTCTTACCGCTTCCTAGCTCTTATACTTGAGACGAGCTACCCCGCCATTGACTTCCTCAACCTTAACCTTACAATAACTGCACCACCACCTACAGCTATCACATCCTAACTCTCAATGTCTAACCCTGAGAAGGCTCCTCAATATCCGGCTGGCGAGCAGCACGGAAGCGGTCTCCTACCTACCGCTGAACCTACCCACAATCCTCAAGGCTCTGCTGCTCCTCCTGCGTACGAGCAGGGAACATCTGAGCTTCCTACCGACGAGAAGCGACCTCCAGTTCCCCAGAACCAAGATCAGCATGTGCAGTTCTCCGGATCCGAGAAGCAGCAGCAACCTCCTCAGTTTGCACCTCCTCCTGATGAGAAGCGCAAGCTAGAGCAGCAGTACTTCCCACCTCCTCCTCCCGGTCCTCCTCCTGCACAAGATCAGTATCAGCAATCGGGAGTTCACCCAAACCCGCTCCAGGGGAACCCAACCACCATGCCTCAACAGCAGGCGACTCACCAGCCCTTCGAAGCCCAGAACCCTCAGCAGAACCCCCAGCAGAACCCCCAGCAGAACCCCCAGCAGGGTCAGCAAAACTATGCTATCCCAACTTACGATCCTGCTCATCCCGCTTTCGCGCCCCCTCCTACGAACGCTCCCCCATCAAATGAGCCGGCTCAGCAGCCTCAGCAGCCTCAGCAGCCTCAGCAAGCTCAACCCGCTACAGCAGGCCCCAGCCATAGCTACAACTACGGCCAAACACCTGATACAACCCATGCTTCGACTTCCGCGCAACCCACGGAACACAAGAAGCCAGGCTGGAGCGAAAAGTTCAGCATGCTTGGTATGAAGGCTGCGGCACCTATCAACAACTTGGCGCACAAGTTTGGTAGCCAGAGTTTCCTCCCTGAGACTATTGACAAGGAGTGCGACAAGGCAGCTTCTATCCTAAAGTCCTTCTGCAGTAAGTCCTCCGCCGAAATCAACTTTGACAAACGCTCACATGTCGCAGAAAACGGTGTCTATGCCGACCCCAACTCAAGCCAGGTTCCTACATCAACCGACCCTAAGGCACAGGAGACCAACGACGAAATCATCGATCCCACAAAGGAGAAGCCCAAAAAGCGAGTTCTTGTGAACATCCCCCCCAAGGTCATTGCTAAGGCCCAGGGTCTCGCCATCTTTACTACCCTTCGTGCTGGCTACGCATTTTCTGGTGCCACTGGCTCTGGTATCTTGATCTCCCGTCTTCCTGACGGATCATGGGGTCCCCCTTCAGGTATCCAGGTGCACTCAGTTGGCGCGGGTTTCATGATCGGTCTTGACATTTACGACTGTGTCTGTGTTATCAACAGCCGAGAAGCACTCAACGCTTTTGCCAAGACTCGCGTTGCTCTTGGAAGTGATCTTGCTGTTGTTGCTGGTCCTTACGGCGCTGGTGGCTCCGTCGAGATTGGTGCTGCCATGGATATGGAGGGAAAGAAAAAGGGAAAGAAGGACGAAGAAGCTCCCGAGAAGCCTCCTAGACCTACCGAGGATAACCAGAACTTGAAGCCAGAGAATGAGGAAGACAAGAAAAAGAAGCGCCGCAGCTTGAGCACTGGCGCTTTCAAGCCTGTCTTTTCTTACGTCAAGTCACGCGGTTTCTACGCTGGTGTTCAGGTCGACGGTACTGTTGTTGTTGAGCGCAAGGACGCCAACGCCGCTTTCTACGGCGAGCGTGTTTCAGTTGAGCAGATCATCAGAGGAGAGGTCCCTCGCCAGAACGGCATGTGGCCTGCCGGCGCTCGCAACCTACTCGAGACTCTCAAGGGAGCTGAGGTTGGTTCACTCAAGGTAAATTCCGTGAACCCGACCGATCGAGACGCCCCACCTGCCGGGCCTTCGACCGATCCTTCGGCGCATGTGGCGTCGGGCACTAATGCGGGAGAGACACAGCCCCCAGGTTATGTGAATGATGGAGTTCACCGACCTGAAGTTGGAGATGTCAAGTACCATTAAAGGATGGAAGTGACGAGTAATGAGATATCACGTGCCAACAGAATTGCACGGTTTGATCGGTCTTTAGCTATGAATTTTTAGTAGTGTTAGCCAAAATATGATTTTCAGTTGTTCTTTGACCGGGATAATTGCAGTCTGATTTTGTGATATTTCTTGCAAAAAACCTGTCGTTTTGCATCCTTGAAGCTCCAGGGTAGCCAGATTGCCGATCACTTGCTGCGCCACACCCTCGTATGTCATTGCCCCTCCAACGTGGCGCCCCCACAGCTCTGATGAAGTCATTGCAACCTTACTCTAGTAGGCCAGCCAACTTGGCAAAAAAGCTAACTTTGCAAAGGCTCAAGGACCGGCGAGTGAGGTTCGCAATCGAAACCATGTCGTCGTAAGAAGACCCAGATATAGCTACAATTCCTGGGCTTAGCTGCTAACACTCATTGTCTAGAAACATTCTTTCGCTCCCCTTTCGCAAGTCGACTCAGCTCTCGCTCGCTTCGACGATACGGCAATATATCAACACCAAATATGATCAGCATCCGGATATGTTTAAGCATGACCTTGAGGTCATTGATGCGCTTCGGAGAGATGCGGTGAACGTAAGGGAGCCGCATCCGAGTGGCATTAAGAAGCTCCAGGCGTATGCGGGACAGCTTGTTTGGGTTGGGGGCAAGTTTCCGATTGATGTGAGTGTCACGCGATGATACTAACAGCCCAAACTAACAATGACGATAGATTGGCGCTGAGTTTTCATGGTATCCTGCTCTTGGATACAACACCGAGCGCCCTATGGTGCGCAACAACCTCAAGTACGAACTCATGAACGTTCTCTTTAACCTCGCCGCCCTCTATTCCCAGCTTGCCATAAACACCCCCCGGGGCAACACCGAAGGCCTCAAGTCAGCTGCGAATTACTTCTCCCTCGCTGCCGGCGTTTTCACCCACATGCAAAAAGAGATCCTTCCCGAACTACGAATGTCCGATCCTCCCGAAGACATGGACCATGACACCCTCGAGTCCTTGATCCAGTTGCTCCTCGCCCAGAGCCAAGAATGCTTCTGGCAAAAAGCCGTTATGGATGGCTACAAAGACGCATCAATCGCTAAGCTGGCCGCGCGAGTTTCCGATTTGTATAACTTTGCTGGCGAAGCTGCTATGAAGAGCGAAGCCATCAGCAGTGCTTGGATCCACCACATGAGCGCCAAGCACCACCACTTTGCTGCCGCTGCACAGTACAGAGCTGCATGCGATTGTCTTGAGAAGAGGAAATATGGAGAGGAGGTTGCACGACTTAAGGATGCTGTGGCTTGTGCGACGGAGGGCATTAAGGAAGCTCGAAGTGGTTATCTTGGCAAGACAGTGGTTGACGATCTCAATGGGCTGAAGAAAAAGGTTGAGGAAGACCTGAAGCGAGCCGAGAAGGATAATGATGTTATCTACCTAAGTATGTGCACCCACTATGTCCTTGTTTTGCAGCTAACTAATCTTTCGTAGTCGCTGTACCGCCAAAGTCGGAGCTCAAGATCCTCGATCGCGCAAACATGGCTGTGGCTCGCGTGCCTCCTCAAGTCGGAAACCCTTACGATTACCTCGGCGACCGCGCAGAATTTGGACCAGCTTTGTTTTCTCGACTTGTTCCCTTCTCCGTACATGTTGCGACTTCGATTTACGAGGAACGACGAGATCGCATGGTCAGCCAGAACATTATTCAAGAGCTCGAGTCGCTCACAGAAAAGATCCACGAGCTCTTGGCGTCGCTGGGACTACCTGGGTCCCTACAAGCCCTCGAGAAACCTCTGGGTCTACCACCTAGCTTGGTCCAGCATGCGGAGGAGATTAGACAAGCTGATGCCATTGGGAGAGTGCAAAAAGGATTCGCTGACATTGACAAACTGCGATCAGGAGATATGGCAATTTTCGAAGAGGGCAAAGCGGCTTTGACCTCAGAAGAAGAAGAGGATCAGCGATTACGGATGAGATACGGAACAGACCGGTGGGTGCGACCCGAGAGTCGGCAAGATCCTCAAGGCGAGAAGCTCTGGCAGCATGCTTCGGAAATTGAGAGCTATTTCCAAAGCAGTATTAGTAGCGATGCTGTGGTAAGGGAGAAGTTTGGCGCGATCCAGGACTTGCTTGCTATCCTTTCGGGACCGGACCGAGATTTGATGGACTCTGTACCCTCGAGCCGACGGGTAGACATTCCCGAGACATTGAAGCCTGTTATAGGAAGACTACGCGGCGCCTACAACGATGTCCTTCGTCTTGAAAGTCGTCGTCGTAAGAAGGTTGAGAGTCTGCGAGAGAATGCCCGTCACGACGATATTAAACCGGATATTCAAAAAGAAGCAGCCCGGTTGGAGCGAACATACCCTAGCACGGCACTTGTACCGGCTCACTTTGAGGAGTTCTTCGATAAGCGCCTCGATAAGCTGTACGAGCCTGAGGTGGATGCTATTGACAAAGAAGCGCAAGATCAAGAACGCCTACTGATGGATGTACAACGCATCAATCGCGAGTTTGAGTCGCAGAAGCGGCAGATGGGTGAACGAGGTAACCGAGAACGCGAGGTTGCGTTACAAAAACTTGATAATGCCTATTTTAAGTACAAGGAGATTATCAACAACCTCGAGGTTGGTAGGAAGTTCTACAATGATCTGAACAAGATTGTCGGACAGGGTTTCCGTGATGTAATCCGAGGATGGGTAGCTCAGCGCCGCATGGAGGCGAGGGCATTGGAAGAGTATGTTTTCTACGCTCGGGATGCGAAACAAGTATTGACAGAACCCTGCAGGGAAATCAACATGCCGACTTTGTCAAACCTCAACATCTCTCACCAACAGCCAGTTTCCCACCAACAACCCGTTCAAAACCCAATGCCGTCGCACCAAGAACAAGCACACTATGCTCCACCGCAGCAACCTCCTCAGCCCGTGCAAAGTCCGGCTCAGGCAAATATTCAATCCTGGGGAGAAACAGTACAGCAGCCAAAACCGGTGCAACCTCAGCAAAGTCCAGTTGGTGCGATGTGGAATCCTGGTATGGGGATCAAGTTTGGCCAGTCTGGTGGTTCGGGTCAACCTCCTGCGCCTGGGACGTGGAATCCTAACTCGGGAATTAAATTTGGCTGAGGGTTGGACAGTTGTTATAGTATATACCCTGTTAGATAGATAGTATCTGTCTCTTAGCCCAAAGGACTGCATTCACTTCTAGTTGTTAGAATATATGAGGCGAATGGGAGTTTTGTTTACATACGTGTTTCTCATTGATCTCTATCCCCCCAGTTTCAAAAAGCAATTCGCCGCATCCCCAATCCATGCTTGGTCTGCGAATTCATCGCACAGTATACACTCCATGACTGGTAGCATGATATCCCTTCTTCCCAACCTTTCCCGTCAACTCACTCCTCCACGCCTTTCCCTCCGCAATAAGCTCAATCGCCCGATTGAAGGTAAACCCGGGCTTCCATCCCAACTCCTCCACCGCTCTGCTCGGGTCGTAAACCCGATCAATTCGCTTCAAGTGACTCCATCCCTTCTCCTTGAAAACGTCCGCACACTCCGGCGCAACAGTCTCAAATACCTCCTTAGGGGCTTTGTCTAGTGTCGCGAGAGTATGCGAATCTCTTGAGAAGGGAGGCGGTGCGCTGATGATGTATTTTCGGAACTTGATCTCTCGCGCTTTGGACATTGCGCATGTTGCTGCGCGAACTATGTCTTCAATGTCAATGCGGCGATACGCTAGCTCCAGGACTTTGAGGTTATTGTCTGAGAGAGAAGCCCTACGATCTTCATCGTCGTCTTGCTCAGGAAAGAAGCGACTTGTGCGCAGGATGAGAACAGGCATGCCTGTTTGCTTCTGGATGAGGAAACACAAATCCTCTGCGGCGACCTTTGTCGCGCCGTAGATGTTTTTGGGAATAGGGACGACAGTCTCATCGATCCAAGCAGCGGGATGACCCGGCTTTGGGCTCAACGCTGCGCCAAATGTACTTGTTGTGCTGAAGAAGATGAAGCTCTCGATCTGATCACCGAGTTTAGCTGCTTCTTCCAGAAGAACGAGGGTTCCTGTGATGTTTGTGTCGATGAAGTCTTGTTTGGAGTGGCTTTCCACATGAGGTTTATGAAGTGTCGCAGCGTGGAGGACATGGCGGATGGGGTTCTTCTCAAAGATCTCTGCTACAAATGCTCGGTCTGAGATGGATCCAACATGGGTTGTGTTGTCACAAGGTAAGATGTCGATGCCAAGTGGTGTGAAGCCCAGCGTGGGAAGAGACAGCATAAGAGCTGTTCCGAGATGGCCTGAGGAGCCAGTCACGAGGACATTGTAAGCCATGATGTTCGGATTGTAGTTCGAGTACGGATTCGGATGGTAGTTCGATTTGGATGAGAGAGAGGGACAAGTGAGGGAGAAGCTCTGCTTTTTTGTACATGAGGTGGGGCTTACGGCGAGTGAGTCAGGCACTAGGACCGGAGAGGTAAATTACGGAAAAAAGAGGAATGAGGCTGGGATGCTGTGATATGGAGTACAATTGTGCTGTGAAATGGTGTTGTGAGATTAAGCGGGTTGAGTTTCACAACAGAGGTGTAAGACCGAGTTCAGCATTGGCAATTCACTCTTTGTAGACGGATTAATTAGTCGCTGTTGACTTGATCATTATGAGCTGAATGTATATATATACTCTGAATGTGTTTCTCTAACAGCTGTGATGGCTTCTTGGAGTACCCAATTGCTCACTTACGCCCTGGTAGGATGCTCGGAGGATTCACTGAATTACCTGCACTTCACATCGAGCACAGAAAAACACCCCGAGAGAATACAATGTGTCACTGAATTACCTCGGCTAGACCACTCCGTTTCTCTTTGCAAGACTCATGCCAGGACTGGGGCTGAATAGCAGATGTTGACGCTGTCCAAGAGACGTGTGAGTGAGTGAGAGAGATGTCGGATGTCGTCAGCTTCGTGAGTAACATACAGCTGAACGTAAATGACACAATTGCTAATAGAATTCGTGACTCCATACTTCTCAATTGACCGTGTATTCACCTAATACCTTTCGTGCTCCCAATGTCCTCATTCTCAGCCCATGTACAACGACACCTTCACTGCCGTAGCTTAACCTTGACCACTAACCCCCATCCTGTCTTCCCCTCCCAAATCCCCATTTCATTCTCGCGTCTAAACGTAACCTCCTCTGCCTTACAGGTCATGGTAACCGGTTCATCCTCTTGTGCTTTCGGTACCGGCGCCGGCGGAGTTGTTGGTTCCGTCTTTTTGAACAACCCCCATCTTGAGGATTTCTTTATTTGTTCGACTTGTGCTTTGACTACTTGTCGGTCAACCCTTTCTGGTGAGATGTATTTTGCTAGGCGAGCTGCCATGTCGTGATCTGACCACCAAAGAACATCGTCAGAAGGAGCCTCTTGAGTATCGTCTTCCCATCTTCCCCATTCGTCAAAAGCCCTTTCTTTCGGAGGTTCGTTTTGCTTCAAAGGCGTCTTCTGATCGCCCGTTTTATGGTCTCCTACTAGTTTACGATCTTCTCTTATTCGTACAACTGTACGAGATTGGTGTTGATCGCTGAAAACCCATCCTTCACCAACAGCTTCCTCTGGAACCATGGTCATTTCGACAAGACGTGGAGGCGGATCCATGGCTGCGATTGAAGATAGCATGTCCTCGATATGAGGAACGAGAAGGGTCAGTATCTCACTGTCTCGCTGATCACGCACTGAATGTCGTGCCGCTTGGGTAGACTGAATGCGAAGTGGGAGATTCTCCAGGTGGGCTGCGAAGATAGTGGTGACTGATTGTCGAGGTTCTGATATCGGCGTTGACACAGATGGACCTGCTTCAGTGTATGGGGGAGGAAGATCCCCGTCTTCAAAGTCTTGTTTGGGCATGCTGGTGATTGTAGAGGAACCAAGTCAGAGATTCTGCAGGAGAGTTTGGTAAAATGTTACAGAATGTGCCCAGCGCCCGATGAATATACGAGACGCTGTTCAAACCAGAATCAGCCCAAGGTCAATAGTTATTGGTGGCTAGTGATTGAGCCTTGTATCGCCAATGTCTGGAGTGTCATGTTAGTGTGAGATTAGTTAAAGAAGGAATCGCCGAGACCCAACAAAAGACCTCAAGGTATGTGTCAATGTGACAGCCTTGGGCTGCACTTTGTGATTTCGTCTCTGCCTGATGAATAATGGCGGTGTCAATTGGCTGCTCAACGTGGCGCAGCAAAATAGGATGGTGTTCAGTCATGCAATTTGCACCAATTCGAGGCTTGGCACGATAGCGTTCTTGGGCGTTTTACTTGCCATTCCAATGCATTATCGAATCATATGCTCTGTACGTGAATAAGATATAGCGACATGTTATACCCGGATATGTCGCACTGCAGCTGGGCGTGCCTGTCTCCGCAGCCAAGACCCTGAATTCGGATACCGGCGCTCCAGTGATATCATGAGATTTAGCGTGTTGGAGCGATTCCGCGGGTTTAATTGAGGGACGGAAATTAAAATGCCCCAGTGCTCCATTGCTCCATTGCTCCATTGCTCCATTGACGGTGCAGGGCTGTGTTGGTTGCGGCTGAAAGAGAGTTTCTAGAAGGAGCAATGAACAAAGGACATGTGTTACGCAAAAGACATAATTGAGATAAGTATGAGAAAGATTCGAATTGCTAATAAACGCAAAAGCATTAAGGGGATAAGTAATGTGTTTGAAGTAAGAATGCACCATTAACTTACACGAGAGTTTCGAAGCTCGGTGGTGATTTAGAGGTCACCCCACTGTAGATCACAGCCGCAGATCACCCCAGAAAGCCCAACCACGTAGCCACGCCTATTAACAATGAAGTCCCTCACTAAAGCCGGGCATTTGCTGTGGCAACATCACAGGAACAAATTATAATCTCTTGCCCAGCCTTGTGTCAAGTCACGACCCATCCCAGCAACCTGCATACCCTTTCCATCTTCCAGAAAGACCCCACACAGAGCCTTGGGGGACAGGGGGTTGTTGGGCACCGCCACCACATCGAGACAGCTCAGGCAGCTTACCCTGCGAGGCACATTCAGTTTAGTGGGGAGAACCATGCCAGGCAGTAGGTTTGAGACATGCAGGCTGGGCGTCTGGGTGCTATGGGATCGTATCATGAAGCATATAAGGAACCGTTCGTCCACTTCATGACACACTGTTTCATTATATCATACAAGCTTTTCTAGTAACTTATAGGTTCTAGAGATCAATAACACATTCGTTGCACATCAACACCTCGACTATTTGTTCCACTTTTTCGCTTACACCAACAACCAATCACCACCACTCTTTAACCTCACTTCAACTTCAACATGTCGTACAGAATCTCTGCCCCCGATGAGTACCTTGCCATTACTGGCATGGGAGTCAAGACCGTCAAGATCACAAAAGCTGCTTGGGTCTGGCCTCTCCAACGATGCACTCGATTCAGGTACGCACTTCCCAAGTTGACCCATTCGGCAACTAACACCCCGACAGCATCCGACCACACGACTATGCTATGGACCTTCAGGCAATGACAAAGGAGAAGTTGCAATTCTCTCTACCTGTCGTCTTTACTGTTGGTCCGGATGTCAACCAGCGTGGGGCTAACAGACCCGCCGCTGATGGTGAAGACGATGACTTGGACCGTGAGGACCGAGGGGACGCCTTGATGAAGTATGCTATGCTCTTGGCGAATTCTGAAGAGAAAGAGAACGTCAGTCAAAGCCAGCATGTTGCCAATATCGTCAAGGGCATCATTGAGGGTGAAACCCGAGTCCTGGTCTCTAGCATGACCATGGAGGAGATCTTCACCGAGCGAGAGGTTTTCAAGAAGAGAATCTTCAGGAACATCCAGAACGAACTCTCACAATTTGGACTTCTTATTTTCAATGCCAATGCAAGTAGTTTCGACCTTGCCGAGTCATAATATAACTAACAAGCTTATAGGTCAAAGAGTTGAAGGACGCCCCCAACTCTGTATACTTCGCTTCACTGTCCCGCAAAGCCCATGAGGGTGCTACCAACCAAGCAAGAATTGATGTCGCAGAGGCTCAGCTTCGCGGTAACGTCGGAGAAGCCAAGCGCAAGGGTGAACAAGAGCGTGAGATCGCAAAGATCAACGCCGAGACAGCCGTCCAGAAGACAGAGCGTGATATCGAGCGCGCTCAGGCAGAAGCTCACCTCGACACCAAGCGTACAGGACTTACACGAGATGTCGATATCGCCCGTGTCACCGCCCAGCGTGTTCTTGAGTCCAAGGATGAGGATCTCAAGAAGGAGGTCGAGATCAAGCGCGCGGCCGCTGAGATGGAACGTCTTCGTGCTACCGATGTCGTAAAGGCTACCATCGCTAGGGAGAGTAAGCAGCAGGCTGCTGATGCATCTGCTTACGAAGTCGAAGCCGATGCTCGCGCTCACCAGGAGGCTAGTCAGCGCAAGGCCGATGCCGCCGCTTATCAGACCAAGATCTCTGCCGATGCCGACGCAGCTGCTAGCTATGCCAGGATCACTAAGAACACAGACGCCGCAGCTTATCAAACCCGTAACGATGCTGAGGCTTATAACTACGCTGCTCAGCAGCGCGCCGAGGCTGAACTCGTTGCCAAGCTCCGCGAGGCAGAGGGTATTTCCGCCATGGCCGAGGCCTACGGCAAGATGGCCCAAGCATTCGGCGGTCCCGCTGGTTTACTGCAGTACATGATGATCGAGAAGGGCACATACGTCGAACTGGCCAAGGCCAACGCCGCAGCTGTCCGGGGCATGGAGCCCAAGATCAGCGTGTGGAACACTGGAAGTGCGCAGGGTGGACAAGCTGGCGATGCTACTGAGACCATGCGCAATGTCTACCAGATGCTTCCTCCTCTGATGAGCACTATTAACGATCAGACTGGTATTACACTGCCTGAGTGGCAATTTGGAAAGCTGAATGCTGGTGTTAACGCTGTTAACCAGGAGGGAGCCAAGACTAACGGTCACAAGAGCAACTAAGCTTGATGGTTGAGTTGGCTTGAGCTTGTATAACAGGAATGACTGGATGATGATGGACGATCTTTTGCGATTAATGCTTTTTGATATCCGGCTTTTGCCACACTATTATCTTCTCCTTTGTTTTAATACCTATAGACTTACTAGTTTGATACCAATTTGATAGCTTAAATTGATTACTTCAACGACAACGTTTTGCGTCATTGCTGAGAAGGGTGGGTTCGCAGCGGAAGTAGGTCTACGCGGCACTCTCGGCCTGTTCTGGTTCATCTACTGAATGGACTGTATAATACGCCTGGCGAATGCTCCTGGATAGTTAACATCAGCAGAAGATCAAGAACTTGCCAGATCAGGGTAGATTCTTTGATCTTCAATATCCACTTTATAACCACCCCATAATTGAGGCGCGGATTGCGTCTTGCAGCTTAGCCTTAGCCGGTGCTTGGGCGCTGTTGGGTTGGATTCGGAATAGGAGAGATTTCAGAGCTTGATCACGCCAACCTATACGGAGATTTACCTGAGAGACCTGTCGCCCATCAAACTCAAACACGTTGATACAAGTTCCGTATCATCTTATGAAGTTCCATCCACCTAGCACATACTTGTCACTACTGGGAGGTCATTCTCTATACTTCTGACCAGACGCTTGACTGGCTTCTGCAATGTTTTCATCGTCTGATATCACAAGGTCTAACCAACGAATTGAAGAGCTCCTTAAGCAGCATGGAAAATACAAGGTACAACAGCAATTCAGGAACTTGGCCGACTGTAGAGAGATAGACTGTAAAGACATACTGGAAATTGCGAAAATTAAGGGAGTGGTGCAGAATAGATCAAAAAAACATACATCACTACAAAAGAAGCTAAAGGACATGGCCAAAGATACCATTTTAATTAAGAAGGCCAATAGAGGAAAATAATCTAATAGAAATTCAGTCTCTAAAAATATAAAGCAGATAGGGGATACTAAGCAGTATTATAAGGGGGGTATTTATAAATACCTTAAGATAGGAGGTCTTATTGGTGTCTATATTAGACTATACTTCCCTGCTGATATTATAGGGTCGCAGAGGAAATTAATTGACTTTATGATATAATGCATACTTTTGGCATTATTACCAATACTTAATCTACTATTACAGAAAAGAATATAAATATTAAGATATATAGTAATAACTAATAGATTAGCTAAAGCCCTAGCAAGGAAGTATATTACTAGAAGCTATTACTTATAGAAAGGGCTAAAGTTAATATGCAAAATAGTTATAAGTTAGATACTACTTTATAAAGTATATAATATAAAATTTCCTAGTTATAGTTCTACTTAATCTAGTAATTTAGGATTTTATTACCTAAATCCTTCTCTTTACTTATATAATTGCAATCCTCTTGAGATTTCTTTATAGTCTATAGGAGGCCCTATCTTAGCCTAGGTATCTCCCCCTTAATATATTACTGCTAGTTATAAAGTATTAAATTACTACTTTATAAGCTTAAGGTAGGTTTATAATTATATTTCTTAGTTTTATTTTACT
>JAADJG010000226.1:0-18246 GCA_012932025.1 Fusarium austroafricanum
AAAAAAAAAAAAAAAAAAAGGATAGATCAGAACCTGTATTTCTTTTCGATAATTGACAACTAGAAGTATGAGACAGCTTATCGTAGTTTTATTCTCAACCCAGTTGGCCAAACACCTTTCCAGTGCACCAATGTACTTTTCCTTCTGCTCACCATTTGGATACCTAGAGAACACTGTCACCTCTAGGTTTTTGTCCTTCTTGTTATAACAAGCTAAAGCTAGATTATATGGGGAAAGGAACATGCTCGGCTCATTTGAATATCTAGATTAAATAATCATTTTCTTGCTGTGGCATTAGATCTTCTTTACAAAGAGACCTGGGGAGGAAGCCAAGTACACATGCATCTAACGGGACGCACGCCCCCATATCTGCAACCCCACCAGAGAGCTGCGCGACGGACAATCGCGACTTGTGGATCAACATCATCGCATACCACATTTCTATCGCAACATACAATCATGGAGGTCGATAGTGACAACGGGCCTCTCAGTCTGTTCGCCTCAGGCGCAACTGTTGCAAAGTAAGTTCAATGGCTGTTAACCGCTATGCCAAAGTGCAAGTCTGACCATGATAGCGACGTCTGGCCTGCTGTGCGCAGTGACATAATTACTAGACTCGACAAGGTATTTCAATGTGCCGCTTTTGCGATTGCTTCTAGCAGGACTGACCGCTCCAGATTGCACACAACGAATTCCCCATACCCAAGCTACCGCCGCCACCGCCAGCTCCTCAACCTTGTGCAGAGGTGCGAGCATCCGCGCCGCCCTCATCACCACAAGCTGAATCTTCCCAAGAAACGAACAAGGACACGGCTGCAACTGAGTCGATCCCCGCAACACAGCCCATCGACGGCGCACTGCCCAAGCAGCTGGTAGATATGCTTAACGACATTACGAAACATCTTGAGACTTTTGATACCCATCCTCCTCACACCATCCAGCGCCTCGCTGAGTTGATCTTACGACCTAAAGCACACTACAGGTCGGTCGCGCCTTATCTGCATGCCGTCGATCGTGTAGTGCAGGTGACATCGAGCACCAAGACATATCCCCTACCACCGCCTATTCCCGATATGTCTTCGATGCATCTTAATGGTGAGGATCCTAAGGACCCAGCAATATCAGTGGCGTGGAGCAACCCTACAACAGCAGCATTGGGCACAGACGAAGCGCTAGGAGGAGCTTTGTTAACGCCTATCCCTTGGTTGACGAGGCGAAGCCCTGAGAGTTCACAGGACACTCCTGGGGCGCAGATTCATAGCGAGAGCACTGAGACCATTGAAGGACCCAATGGCGTGGGTAGCATCGAGACAGTCTCGGTTAGCGTCAATGGAATTCCATCTACAGGGCATGCACGAGGGGTCACACAAGGTGAACTTTTACGCCAGGAGCAAAGAGCCGGCGTGGTCCCAGTGAGCCAACTATCAAGAGCCCAAGAAGCGGCTCATGAAGGAGAACGAATGACGATGGAAGAGGACGAGGACGAAGAACCGCACGAGGAAGAAGAAGAGATACCCCATGCGAGAGGCCCCGAAGAGATCGGCATGAGCGACACTGGACCTCAATCGACAACGACAAGTTTCATGTCAGAAGGTGGCATGGGAATGCAAGGAATAGACGTCGAGGCGGCAGTTGGCCGAAAACATGACGACGATGAAGAGGCCAAGGCTGATGTGGATGCTGATGGAGACGCTGAAGGGGAGAGCGAAGCCAAGAGCCCCGGCGCAGAGGGTGTGGGCTCCAAACGAGAAGCAGAACAAGACCTCGAAAGTGAGGTACATAAGAAGTTGAAGGAGCAAGGAGCGGAAGACGACAAGAAGGCTAATGGAGAGGTTGCTGGTGCCAAAAATGGAGAGAAAAAGGAAGTGGAAGCTGAAGCGTCCACGGATGAAACAAAGACAGAAGACGCTGGCGACAAGATGGACACAGAATAGTAACTGACTGATCAAGCAAGGCTCTTCATGATGAGACGAAACTACCAAGTCATTGGGATTGGTTAATCACTTGTACTACATAGAAGGCGTATTAAGCATTGATCCTGTTCGGAAGGGATTTAATGCCGTTTATGTTTAACCATGAATTATTGAAAACTCAATTTGAGCGTCTCATGATAACGGTGATCATGGTACTTCCTGAAATACTGGCCTATTGCAGAAAGAGTTTCACCGTATAATGTGTAAAGTAGCTACCTAAACCGGGATAGGCTGTGGAGGGTAGACGGAAATGGCTGGTTGTCGAGGCAACAGACGCATAGACTGTGTTGATCCCCAGCCAGTTCCACCCAAACATGGTTCAACAGTTGCACTATTTTATTTACTTTATGCCAAAAGCCCTGTTACAACCGTACCTAACCACAACTAAGACTACATGGAGGTATCCCTCCTCGCGCTACCAAATAACTCACGGTTTCTTCAAGTTTCAACTTTTTTGCTTGTTTAGGCCCATCCTTGATCACTCGAATGTGCAACGCCTGAAGCATTCTTGAGGTTTCCTCTACGGCCTTCACTACCACAACTAACCCAGCAGATCCCGCAAATAGTCGCCCACCGTGGCTCCTCCACGCCCAACTCGCTCCGACCGGGAGCACAGTCGTATCGCCATGGCTCCAGGCGTGCGCGCTGCCACCGCCAACAGTAGCCGCTCCAGCGTACGAGCTGGTTCAAGAGCACCGCCAACACGATATGGCTCGGCTCTCGCGACGCGCAACGGCGCCGTATCACCCACTGGGTCTATTGCTTCAGTAAATACCGTCAACACCATTGGTTCTAAGCGCAAAGAGCGCGACTTTGAGGCCGAGTCCAGCGCCGAAGAGACGAATATCCAGGTCGTTGTCCGATGCCGAGGACGGAATGAGCGTGAGGTTCGCGAGAACAGCAACGTCGTTGTCACGGCGGACGCGGTCAAGGGAAAGATCGTCGAGCTGTCAATGGGTTCTAATGCGTTGAGCAACCGGTCTTATAATTTTGATCGCGTTTTTTCTCAGGCGGCGGATCAAAACATGGTTTTTGACGATACAGTAAAACCTATCTTGGACGAGGTGGGTTTGCTTCTACCAGTCGAGGAGACGCGAATGGAATTCAAGTTACTGATTCTTGCAGATGGTCTCCGGTTATAACTGTACCATATTTGCCTACGGACAAACAGGCACCGGCAAGACATATACCATGTCCGGTGATATGACTGACACTATGGGTATGCTCTCAGACGAGGCTGGTATCATTCCTCGAGTCCTACAAACACTATTCAACAAGCTCGAACTTGAAAACGCCGAGAGCACCATCAAATGCTCCTTTATCGAACTTTACAACGAAGAACTCCGTGATCTTCTCTCTGCTGACGACGGCACCAAGCTCAAGATTTTCGACGACACATCACGACGAGGCCACCTCAGCACAGTTGTTCAAGGCATGGAAGAGAAGCACATCAAGAGCGCCACTGAGGGTGTCAAGGTTCTCCAGGAGGGCAGCTTGAAGCGTCAAGTAGCAGCTACAAAGTGCAACGATCTCAGTTCTCGAAGTCACACTGTTTTCACCATTACTACATATGTCCGGAAGCCCAATGAACACGGTGTGGAAGCTCTTGTTAGTGCTGGAAAGCTGAACCTGGTCGATTTGGCTGGAAGCGAAAATATTCAACGATCCGGCGCTGAGAATAAGCGTGCTGCGGAGGCTGGCCTTATCAACAAGTCACTCTTGACCCTTGGTCGAGTCATCAATGCTCTCGTTGATCGTAGCTCTCACATTCCTTATAGAGAGTCCAAGCTGACTCGTCTACTGCAAGACTCTCTTGGTGGCAGAACAAAGACATGCATTATTGCTACAATTTCTCCCGCGAAGAGCAACTTGGAAGAAACCATTTCGACACTCGACTATGCTTTCAGGGCCAAAAATATCAAGAACAAACCTCAACTCAACCCCATGGTGGAGAAGAAGACTCTACTCAAGGATTTTACTATGGAAATCGAGAAGCTCAAGAGTGAGCTTATCGCTACCCGCCAGCGCAATGGTGTGTATCTCTCCAACGAGGCCTACGAAGAAATGACAGCACAGAGCGAGACTCGTCGCATCGTCAACGAAGAACAGGCTGCCAAGCTCGAGACTTTGGAAAGCAACCTGCGCAACAAGGTTCAGGAGCTATTCAGCCTCCAGTCTACGTTTATGGGATTGAAGAAGGACCATGAGGGTACCAAAACTCAGCTGGACGATACAAAGGAGGTGCTGGATCAGACGGAGATCGTTCTATCAGCAACACGAAAATCGCTCGCCGAAGAAACCAAGATCCGAAAGGCGCATCAGAAGACGGAGCAGAAACTTACCGAGGTTGGAGGAGAACTCATCAACAAGCTGCATAAGACGGTCCGTGATGTCGGTGGTCTTCATGCCAAGAACAAGCGAAAGTCAGATCTTCAGTCCATTAATCGCAACACATGGACGACATCCCAAGACCAGGTTGCTGATGTTACCTCCATGGTCGAGCGCCGAATCCACGAGTTTCAGGAGGAGCAGCAAGAGCATATTGCAAGTGTCGGCCAGCGCATGGGAATCTTTGTCGAAGAAGAGCTGCAGAAGCTTTCGACGACACAAACATTCCTCGACGAGCACCTGAGCACCTTTACCCAGTCGAAGAAGGACTTGCTCGACTCGAAGCAAAAGTCGAAGGAGGATATGGATGAAGTTTTGGAGGAGATCAAGGTTGTTCGTGACACAGTCAAGGAGCGAATGGGCGAGAGCCTGCAGTCTATATCTCACTCTGCTGAGAGGATAGCAGCAGATATGTTGAATGAGATGACAGCGTTTCACGGACAAGTAAGTCTCTGTTTCGCTAGCTTTTCAAACATGGCACCGACACTGACACGTTGCAGCTTCACAATTCGTATAATGCCCTTGGAAAAGACTTTAAGTCAGCTTTTGAGGATCTCGTCAAGCATATCACTGCGCAGCGAGCTGAGTGTGATAACCTCAGGCGACAGCTCCAAGCTGCAACAAACACCATCGTGCTACAGAACGCTACAATCTCTTCTCGAATTCAGGATGCTCTCGTAGAGGAGCGTCGTCAAGCCGTTGATGAGCGCCAGAAGCTCATGACTCAAATAACAGCTTTGATCAACTCCCACGCTGATGCTCAAGAATCACGCCTTCACGACAGGGCTTCACAGATCCAGAAGAGCATCACTACCACGAGTACAAATCTGGAGCAGGCTATTGGCACATACGGCGAGGGCATGTCGTCGTGGGATGTCAAAGAGGGCGAGCTGCTGGATGAGGTCAAGAAATCTCGAGATCAACTCAAAACGAAGCTCAAGGATGACTGGACAGCTGCCAATGATCACAGCACCTCCATCCAAGCTACTGCCAAGTCTGTTCACGCCGAGACTGTTCGCGTCGTAGATGAGCAGATCAAGGATCTTGATGTCCAGATGGAGGCTCTCGACGATTTTGTCAGTCGCGCCAAAACTGAGAATGGCCACCACCACGAAACCCATAACCAGTCCGTTCAGGCATTGTCCAACACTGTTGGGGAGTCTTTTGGGAACATCTCTTCGCACTTCAAGTCTACATTTGACCGCGTCAAGAACTTGGGTGAGGAGATGGAACTCGATCTCGGGGATCTTCAGGATGGTCTGGAGCCTCTCAATGATCAGCTCTGCCAGCCTCTGGTTAACTTACGCGAAGACATCACTGGTGCTGCTCTCCAAGAATACCAGCCAACTGGTGAAACACCTGCCAAGGTTCAATACCACTATCCTACCGACCTCCCTCGTACTGAAGACCACGATCTTATCATCTCACGCATCGACGAGGTTGTAACACCCACCAAGGACCGTGACTCAAATGATAAAGACGGGACTATCGTTTTTGCCGATCTTGACTGCCCTCAGAAGATGATGACCTCTCCAGTCCGTCCTCCTCCTTCTCGCATGTCCAGTGTTAGTGCCCCTGAGCACATAGGTATCACTGCAAGTCTTCGCGAGGTGAACCCTAATGTGTCAAACCACACAACGGGACCCACCGGCTTCGATCCTCGTGCCAGCATCATATCCATGCCTCCCGAGCGCACCTTGCCGCTGTTTAAGCGCAGCACGCGTGTGACTCGCAGTATTAAGAAGGTTGGCGGTAGGGATCCCATCATCTCCGAGGGTGGTGAGAACATGCTCCCTACGGCGCTTGAAGAGAGTCTATCTAGGAGGAAGAGTCCCAGGCTTAACTAGCATTCTCATATGTCGTTGCTGTTCTATACATGGCGCTTTTTTTGGGTTGGGGGTTTGGGGTGTTGCAAGGAAGCATTGTAATGGCTGGTTTTCATTCATGTTCGGTTCTCGGCATCGTTGTCTGTCTGGGTTTTGGACGTTGCAGGGTTATTTGAGTACTTGATACCCATTGACTTTTAGACAATCAAATTAACGCTCTTCACATTATTCTGAATCCTTCCTCTCGCCTGTATATCGTTTGCATCAACCAACTCTGAATCACCTTGATTATATACTGACAGATATCTTATCTTAATGCTACCTGTAATCAAATAGCAACCCGAAGTGTCACAAAGCCTCATTTCGTCCGGTATGGTGTAGTGGCTAACATTTCGCGCTCTCATAACCTGAGAGATCAGTTCCGCGGAGCCCAGGGTTCGATTCCCTGTACCGGAGTTCATTTTTTGCCAGGTTACTTACTATCTATCCATGAATATGTTCTTGGTTGCTTTTTTCTCTTTTTGCTATGTGTAGTGAGTAAGTGTCAGTTGCACTGACAATACGTTAGGGGGTTAGAAGGACAGGCAGTACTAATAATGTTAGATAATAAGTGGTGGTATCAAACAAACTTGTATGTTCTTCTTTATACAACTCTCGTGAACTTCGACGATAACTTCCTCCTTCTCATCAAATGCGACGTGAACTTTGCAGAGCTTGAGCATCTCATCTCACTACGTCCTTTTCTAAGGTGATAAATCCTCCTCCGCATAACTCGCCTCGCGACTCATCCCAAGTCTATCGCCGTAGAATCTCTTCCTCTTCCTCTGCATCGTGTCCTCACCTCTCCATCCCCTCCCTGGCACAATTGGCTTTAGGAAGCCATCGATATGCACACCGCCCACTACCTCCTCGTCGCTATCAAGCTCCTCCGTCTGTCCCTGATGTACAAGTTCCAAGTGTCGTCGAAGGTTCGCCTTGCGCGTGAAGCCCTGTGCTGCGCGGTCACATGAAGAGATTGGACAGAAAACCAAAGCTCCTGCTGAGCCAGAGCGGGATCGTGGAGATCGGATGGCGGATGGTGGCCCTGGAGAGCGTGTTGAGCGACGGCTGCTGCTCCTGATGGAATCAGGGCTGCGACTTGAATGGGCGAGAGAGGCTTGACGGGATGCGACGCGGCGTTGTCGGAGGTCTGCTGCATCATCGCTCTCATCGTCGGCCTCGTCATCTGAGTACGATAGCTGAATAGGTTTAGGACGATACTCGACAGAAGTAGTGCCTTTGTCATTTGTAGCGGGCACTTCATTCAGCGTCCTAACTACCATTCCCTCACCAAACAAGTCGGCGCATCGTCTTGTTGCTCTCGCAATAGCATCGCCTGAAAACCCTGCTATAGCAGCTGCGCCAAGTACGTCGCTCCAGTCATGAAGGCCCCATCTCGCCATTTTGCGCTCCACGTTTGTCCCTGATACTGACTCCTCCTCTGTCTCAGTCCCTTGTGATGTCGCACGCCTGAGGGATTGAGATCTTTCCCGCTCGATGATCTCGTCACCCTTGCGAATCCATTCCTCGAAAGCTGTGTCTCGGTCTTCAACTGTCGTGGGGATCTTTCGGTGAGATTTACGAGCGACACGTTGGAGCATCTCTTCATGTGATTCCCCATCGCGAGGAACATGCGCTTTCCGGGGACGGCCTCGTTTGCTGGCTTTAACTGATGAGCCAGATACAGATGTGTCTACCTCATGTAGAATCTTTCGTGGACGACCGCGAGGTCTTTTTTGCCCGCTCTGGCTCTGATTATCTGATTCCTCCTCGGTTGAAGAGTCAGAAAGATAGTTGATGCCAGCTACACGAGAGTTTCGAAGGATGGTTAACACGTCGTCAAGCTGTGAGAGAATATGTCGAGTCGAAGGGCGCAAGAGTGCATAAGACGCCTCGTCGTTAGTTGACTCCACTGGTTCATATGTCTTGGGAGTACTTCGGGCGCGTAGTCTACTCTCCTCTCCATCGACAGATGTCTTCTCTTCTTCTTCTTCTTCTTCTTCTTCTTCTTCTTCTTCTTCGTCAGTCTCAGCCTTTGCAGAAGACTCCCGTGATAAGACATCAGGCGTGTTGTTACCACTCTCGCTATAGAGAGGCGTAGAGTCTTCGATAGAAGGTTTAGCCATCTTGCTCTTCCTCCTACGAAAGCGACGCTTGGCCGTTCTTAAAATAGTAGCGGAGATCTCTTCTTCGAGTTCAGTGCTGGGAAGAATTTCTTCTTTTCCGCGAAATGTGAAGCGATCATCTTCGTCATGCTGTTCGTTGATGAAGCTCTCTTTGGGCACTTGCTTGTGCTTGAGTGGCCATGCAGTCCATGACTTTGGCGGTGCCCATACACCATCTTGGCCGGATTCCTACATGTAACTGTTAGCATTGACCGTCAAGGCTTGGGAAAATTAGGCATGATATGTGATATCAACCCACTGTTTTGATAAGTAAATCTTGAGCCGGTCCCACGTTTTGACCCCGTCGCTTCAACGAAAAAGCATTATATAAATGAACCGCAAGGTCCTGGTCCTGGATCTGTTTCATTGACTGAAAAAGCAGGCGGTCCTCCTCTGTTAGAGTGCGCCATGTCGATTTGGGTCCTGTCCAGCGATTTGGTCTGTGTGCGTGCAAGTCTTCAGAAGCGATAGAGGCGATCTCGTCACTGTCTAACTCCCAGGCGGTGGCGCTCGCTTCCATCGTGGCAAAGACGACAATATTTTATAAGAAGGTAAAAACAGAAGGGTCAGTTGAGAAAAGGTGAAATTACATTATCCGACATTCTTCTGCCGGGAAGGTTGGGCTGATATTTGTATGCTGGTTGTGAAGTTCAATGCGAAGTTCAATGCGAAGTTCAAGTTTTTCATAGGTCCATCATCAAGCAAAACTTATTATCCACCACCTAAATACAACATTCACAAACACAGCATTTTCTCAGCACTCAATCAGATATAGGCTCAACGCTCAATAAATGCTTTTAATTGCGTCCAACTTAAATCTATAGGAATGGTATAAAACAGTGCCTTTACATTACGCCTAAGCCTTTGCCTTGCCATTGTTGGCCTTTTCCTTTTCAAACTTTCTTCTCTTGGCCCGCAGCTTCTGGTCCTCAGCGCTCTTCTTGTTGTTGGTGTACACCATCTGCTCATATAGTTTTCTTTTCTTCTTGCTGAGCATACCCTTCGCACGCTCCAGATCCTCGGCTTCCTCACGGGCCTTCTTGGAAAGGGCCTTGCGAGCGTCCTCCTTGGCCTTAGCCTTGGCATTTGTTGTCTTGGACTTGACACCACCACCAGTGAGCTCAGCCTCCAGCTCGTCTTGCCGCTGCTCAGCATCTTCTTCCTCGTCTTCTTCCTGCTCGTCTGCAGAGAATCCACCAAACTCGTCGCCCTCATCGTCCTCTCCCTCTCCTTCATCTGAGCCCGCCACATCCATACCTTCAGCTGTCTCGGCAACCTCATCCTCGCCATCGCTCTGGGCCTCAATAGCTTCGGCCTCAGGCTCCTGCTCCTCCAGAGGAATAGTAGGGTCGTAAGCGCCCTGGACGTTCCTCACGAAGGGGCTCAGATGTGGGGGGAGGTCGGCGCCAGGAGCATACATGTGAGGTTCTTTCAGCTCGCCATCGTTAACGCTGTCCCAAACCCATTGAGGCTGGATGTATGTTCGTCCTGGGACCCGTCGGTTGGCAGCAAGCTTCTGTGATGTCTGGTTGTCATCGCCATCAACCTCATCATCAGCAGTGGCCTGGATAGGAGGTCGATCAACGATCTGGTGAGTGATATTGGGGTCAAGCTCATTGGTGGTGAAAGCGCCATCACCGAGGACTGCATCCCAGCCAACGCGTCTACAGCCGAAAGACTTGAGAAGAAATTCGAGAGGTTGCCGTGGGGTTTCGCGAGAGAGGTAGACGGTGAGGTTAGAGAAGAGGTTGTTGGGGTTGTTTCCAGTGTTGGAAGGTTGAGGCAGGACATCACCGCCAGGGGCTGCGGGCTCAAACTTGTCAATTGCGCCAGCCTCCTGATCCTCACCCTCCACCTGGTTGTCGGTCGCTGTTGTCGACTCCTCATCGTCGCTACCCTTAATCTTCTTAATGACCTTGTTAACAGCAGCCTGAACCTTGGGGTCGGGCTTGTGCTCAGCAGCCTCTAGCATTTTCTGTTCCTTCTCGTCAGCGCCAACCAAGGTCTTGCCCTCCAAGGTGAATGCACCAAGCTCAGCACCAGCCTCGTCCTTTGCCTGATCGAACTTAGGGGGGTACTTGAGGCCGAGAGAGGTATACAGTCGGAAGTTGACGAAGCCAAGGAGGGTCATGTAAAACTCAACAAAGGTACCCATAATGCGGAAGTCAACATCGCCAACAACGCGCTGGTTGAACTTGTAGGGAACAAGCCAGAGAACCTCCTCGCCCTGAATGTTGGCCTGGTAGTAGATACCCTTGATGGAAAGGAATGACTTGGTAACACTCTGCGACACAATGAGGTAGTGCTGGAACTCGAGGCACAGGCGCTCGCAACGGGCAATCATCTTGGCGGGAACCGAGGATGTCGAAGGCAAGTTGGCAAACAGGAAGAGCATTGACAAGCAGTCATCTAGATCTCGCACCGCATCGACAAAGGTAGGATAGCGCTCACGGATGACGTGATCAAGAGTGTAGCGAGGCTTTCCAGTCTTCTCAGGTCGCGCAGCGTTGCTCTCGTGACGGGCGGCGTCGGTGACATCGCCTCGACCGAGCGCACGGGAAATCTTCTTCTCGAGAACCTTCTGATCGCGGAACTTCTGAAGCAGCGGCTCATGGAGAAGATACTGGATGTCCTTAGTGTAGTAGAAGGTAGTCGAGCTGGTGGATGACTTGGAAACCTTCTTCTTGCTTCGGGGCTCGCGAGGGTAGATTCCCTTCCAGATGCACAGCTTTCGGAAGTCGGGAAGGCTGATCTGAAGTTTCCGAATCGCCTGGTTTCGGGTAACGTAGTTCTTGGCCGCGCCGGCCTTTCCCTTCTTCTTTATCCGAGCCATTGTTGTTTAGAGATGTGGTAGTGTTGATGGTTGTATCTCTCTGCGAAACCAGCGGGGCACTTTTCCTAACAATCTTTCAACTTTTTTTTCCAACATGAAATTTTATGCCAGGCTGCACCGCCTTGATATGACGCTAATATGGACGAGACCACAGTTGGAGGCTTCTCATTGGTTAGCATAACGCTCACCGCCCGGGGTCGGGGCTCAGCACCCTTGAGCGCATCTCCAGCGCCTGGCATCGCCAATTCAGCGAATACAGTGGAGTTGTCATCAACCTCTGGCGCAAAGCTCCAGCGGCCCCTCTCCCGTCGCAGTCCAGTGGAGGTCCATCCCGAAGGTGGAGGGGCCGCCAGGCAAGGAGCTCAACCCGCCAAGTGGCCTCCAATTCAACTGTATCGCGAACCTCATTCAGAGCTGTTTATATCAACGATATTCGCTGGGAGCATGCGATGTCAGACACAATGACATTGCGAGGCAAAGCCAGCGTGTTTGCCAGCGCTGCCCTGCTCCGGCTTGTTCTCTTTCTTGCTTTCCCCGGCCTGCCTGATCTTCTGACTGGTCGCGTCGAGATATCAACCCCCGTTACGAGCTTCAAGCGACGTAAGTAACAAACCCCACGTCGCGTCGCATCCCTAATATTGGGGACAGCAAGCTTACAATCTTAAAGTGCAGGAAGGTCTCTTTCTATATACGAATAATGTTTCCCCGTACGATGGTGGTGTTTTCCACCAGGCACCACTTCTGCTGCCCTTATTTTCACTACTCCCCGACGTAAAGAGTTGGCCCATCTTCACACACCTGCTCTATATCGCCGTCGACCTTCTCAGCGCCGATGCCCTCTACAAGATTGCCGATTCGGGCGTGGCGAGCAACTCGAGGATGTTCACATCACCACGCCGTGCTAATAAGTTTACTGGCACTGCGGTTGCTGCTGGGTAAGAAAGACATCGATCTTGAGCTTCAAACACCAAGACTGACAGGTGACAGATTCTTGTTCAATCCATACACTATTGCGACATGTATAGGCCGATCGACAGGCGTCTTCTCTAACTGCGCCATTCTTTTTGCCATCGCAAAAGCTATCCAGGGCTCTCCCTTCAACGCCATGGTCGCTCTGTCTTTCGCATCTTATTTGTCCATGTATCCTATCCTCCTCCTCCCGCCGCTTGTTCTCCTTGCCTTTGATTGTCAAGCTGATAAGTGTCGGATTGCTTGCATCTACAAGTTCGCCGCTGCTAACGTAGCTGTTGTGCTTGGATGCATCGTTTCGTTGCTGGGCATGTCCTTTTTGCTTGCCAATAATTCCTGGGAGTTCCTGGCACGCACATATGGCATCCAATTGACTTTATCGGATCTCACACCCAACGTAGGGTTGTGGTGGTACTTCTTTATTGAGATGTTTGATTCCTTCAGAGCCTTCTTCCTCGGAGTATTTTGGCTTCATCTCGCAGCCTATCCCGCAGCCCTCTCCATCCGTATGCGCCCCCAGCCATTGGCTGTCTTGACCATTCTACTGGGCATCTTCTCCATCTTCAAGCCTTACCCTTCGCTTGCAGATGCAAGTCTCTTCCTAGCCGTGGTTCCTCTGTTCCGCCACGTCTTCCCTCTTATGCGGTATGCTTTTGTTACCACATCTACGCTTTTATATGCGACATTTCTCGGCCCTGCCTTTTACCACCTTTGGATCTATGCTGGAAGCGGCAATGCCAATTTCTTCTATGCCATCACTCTTGTGTGGAGTTTGGGTCAGAGTCTGTTGGTGACAGATCTAACATTTGCAGTGTTGCGAGATGAGTGGGAGATTGAGCGACCTGAAATGATCGGCAAGGAGATTAGACAGATATAAAGCCATCGTATGAAGAGACGGAAGACCAGTAATAGACATGGGTCTAGGCATGCTCACCTCAAACGGGATTAGGTTGACATGATGAATAGTCCAAAATATCTGCACTTTGGGAAGGAAACGTCTTTTGGAGTTGTCCCTCTGAGGCAGAAGGAAGGGTATTAGAAGTTGATTTGTCTATTACAAAAGTGTACAATATTGTTACATCATTACAATCATTCCTAGTCTACATCGGTATCGGTTTCGACGAACCGAGCCTGATTTGACGGGTGAGAAGTTCGAGGTGCTTCTTCTCCCGGTCCTCCCAGTACACTACCCAGCATGGAACCCAGAGCCCCAAACTCACTCAATTTCGAGCGATTCTTATGTGATTGCCAGACTTGTATCCGCGACCCAAAAGGCTGCATCGACTTATATGTGTGGTAGCCATAGCCAAGAGCGGCGCCTGTGGCGAGGAGACTCAATGCCAACATGAGGGATCTGCTATCGATGCTAGTGATGCCTTCTTCAGCGCGCCTTCGAACCTCGGTTGCATACTCGTCACCAAGGCCAGGGACGTTGTGGAGGATGCTATCAAGAGTTCGGCTTCCAATGCTTAATGTGGTGTTGTTATTAGCTTCAACCCAGGGCAAGGGGTTTGACTTGTTCAAGCACCTTATCTTGACATTGTCGACGAACTTGGATAATCGTGGTGTTTTCTCTATAAGCCAATCTTTGAGGAAAGATCTTGGTACGGGAGAATCACGCATAAGGGCAAGATAGCCAAAGGCCAGACAGTCCAAAGATGAGAGTTCCGTGCCCTTGAAGAAACAATGCGCCTTCCCCTCAGATCCTTCTTTGAGGTAGTCATTTAGCACAGAAAGACAGTCCTCCGTAAATCCATAAAGCCTAATAAGAACTGCTTGCTCGGGGGTCATTTCCTCATGGATCTTCTTCTTTGTCCTTGCAGGAATGTGCCTTCGGAATGTCTCTGGCAAAGCATCTCTGCCTGAAGACAGGTGAAGGCTGCCATTAGGATCAAAGTCGGTATCCATATCAGCAAAGCCCAGATGCTCAACACGCTTGACAGCCTCAGCACGGAGCAACGGGGGAACCGTCCAGGTCAATGGGAAGGGCAATAGATGGCTGAAGGCAGGTCTAGTGGTGGCAGCCCAATTAGCTGCTGAGACATAGAGTGAGAGATCCAACAGCGGGGCAGCGTGAGCAGACAGGAAAGCAGCGTATGCAACACGGTCAGCTTGTTGAATGTCGGTCAGGCCTGCGTCCAAGTCGTCACCGATTGACTTGTCGCCTAAGTACTCGACGATAGGCGCGAAGCCTGATATCCATACCACCCCATGATGAAGTGCAGGTAGTGTATCTGGTTGAAACGGTCAGCACAACAGGGTTTAGACAAGGCAGCGGGAGTGATAGGCCATACTAGACGGGCTGATGGAAGGATCGTTGCTTGGAATCAGGCGCCAGGCTGATACAGGGAGGCTGCTATGCAGGTATGTGATGATAGCAAGGCACTCGGGGTCAATGGACGGGAGGCCAAAAGCGGAGCCCCAAACATGAAGGTCCAACATGGCTGGCCAGGGTCTAACTATCAGGCTGTGAAGCTATTCTAGGAACACCGTGGTTATCCCACAGACGTCATGTGTCGCCAAAGCAAAGGTAGGTTGTAGTTGTAGGATGCGGGATTGAATCTGCAGTAACGGACAGAAGCGCGCGGTAGTCTGAGGCGGGAGATGCTATAGAGTTTATGATAGATCTCGTGGCGATACGCCCATACTAACAAGTCAAAAGCTAGTTGATCCTGGGGTCGGGGAACTTTTGAAGGCTTCACAAAGCCAGCCTTGTCGTAGTGCTTGTCTCCATGCCGACTAGCCCTGCAGCTGCTGCAGCAGTGCCCCGCCTGGTTTGCGTGGCAGCGCCTATCCACGTGATTGATTGACTTTCGCGTGTCAGACGCCCGTGTCATAGCAGGAGCCTCTAACCAATTCTCTATTTGCAAGTGACAAAATACTGTGTCATGAAGGTCAAATTAACTATGGCCAAACTCTAATTTCCAGTTATTCACGCTCTTCGGTGTTGCTTTTTTTTTTGCCTGCTCTTCACACTATCCAGTCAGGCTTTACATGCTACAGCCTTCCCGTCCTTCGGGCCATGTCGACCAAGTTCGAACCCGAAGCTACCTCGAATAGGAACCATCATTCCCATTCATTGGCTTTCGATATCATTGAGACGTCTTTAGCTTATCAAGATTGACTGACTCTCTCACTCTGACTCTTTGTAGCCACTTCAAACCAAGCACCAATCACATCACATCCCTCTTTGGGATATACACTTTCGTAACCAAGCGCTGATCGACATGCCAAAGTTCAATGTTGGTTGGATCAAGATCAACAACAATCCAGAGTTCGGAGATAGGTGAGATGACCAAAAGAGCTGAAATATTACCGTATGTACGTTGGTGTTTCACAACCACTCTCAATTTCTAGTGGTCGATGAACCACACCGATCTGAATGTCTCACCAACAAACTTACACCAGCTGCCAGAGTAGGCGGAAGGGTAGAATGCCACAAAACCTACTACGGTACCCGGCATAAGCAGAGGCCCCCTTTACGTTTTTGTGCCCACTTTTTAGCACTATCACTGTGAGCTCGGCTATCTATCGATAAGATAAGCCAGCCTATCAGACCCTTATCCAATCAAAGTTTGATACTAGCTGACTAAGATACTTAATTTAGCTAGATCTACTGTGCAGCGAGATATCTAACACAATAAGTCTATCACTAACTTGCCCGCTTTTCGTAAAGGGGGGCCTCTACTTATGCCTCCTACCGTAGTAAACTTCAAGTGTTGATCATCAACAAGGCACCGCTAGACTCTAATGTACAGTAACTTATAGCATTCCTCCATTGCGTAATTGGACCAGTATTAACAAAGTGATCTTCGCCCAACTCCTGATTTCAACCGATACTTAGGCCTTTGTCGGTAATCTTCACCCGGGCCCCTGGAGCGGTAACAGGACGGATATTGCCAATGATCGTCATTCTTGAGACAGGCACAGGAACATGATGAGATGATGGACGAAAATTTTGGGCATGTTCGCCACATGGTAATTGAACAATCCACATCTGTCCAAAGACAAGCAGCCTCATGGCTTTGGTAGACGTGACCGCTTGTTTCATCATTTTTGATATGCAAGATTGCCTTTCTTGATGATGATGATAATCATCACAAACACACCGCAGTGCAATGAGAGTGGCAAAAGTGGCAGAGGCAAACAATTGAAACAGCCAAAACTACTGCAAGCCCAAAACTCCAATACCATGAAGTTGGGTTTTCTTCACTCTCGGCTGGTACCAATCATGCTTCCTCCCAACCTGTTGGCTAGCCCTTGGCCTTGGACTTGGGATCTAACTAACGAACAAAGGCAAGACAAACAGACAGACTTGACTTGACTTGAATAGTGTCGGTCGACAAACCAATTGCGGCTGCGAAGGCTGAAAGGCTCCCGCTGGCGTCGCGCCGGCTCAGGGTCGGGCATAAAAGAAAAACAAAGGCTATTTCGGCAATTGTCATTGGATGCAGTTCTGTTACATACATACAGCAAGGTACGCTGTGCCTGTACTAACGGTAGGTCAGTCACTCTAGGGGGAGATCAGATCACGCTCTGGGTGGAACTTTTAAGCGAAGCGAACGAGGTTTTCCCCTAAAAGATGACGATTTGATCAATGTCTCGTCTCGTTTGTCTTTGCCTGCCCCTCACACCAGTGACATATCCAACCTTGGGAATAGGAGACTATCAGCGCCGGGTTTCTTGCCTTGTAAGCCACGGACATGTCCGGCCGCAGTTGAAGTCGGGCAAGACATAATAGTACGTAGATAGATATGGTCACCATTGACATTTTCAGTCCCCTGGTAAAGGGGCCCTGTAGGTTTCAGTTGTCGTTGAGGCGAGCATCAGCTGTTCGGATCGACGCTGCAGAAGCGCGGCGTAAGCATCAATGGGCAAGAGATTCTATGTTGGGAAGCAAACTTCTGTTTCTGTTCCTGTGCCTTGCACTGCCCAGGAGCCATCCCAGCTCAGGCATAAGTTAATTAACAATGACAAAGATTGCACGATGCAAGGGAGCAAACTGGGCAAGGATACTAAAGATCACGAGGCGCTATCCAGACAGGGATCATGGTAATTTGAGCAACGCAATGGGCTTTTGCAGACCCTAGCGAAGTCCGTCTGCCAAGCAATTCTCGGGTCCGGAGATTCGCAATAGGAGAGACACGGGAAGTTATAGCCAAAAATGATACAAGACAAAGGTCACTATCGAATATGGTGTGTTTGTGGGCAATTTCAAGTTTGATTGAGTTTGCGTAAAAAGTATCCTGGTATCTCGTTCCATTCCGTCGACACTGAGTGATCAGTGGACATAACATAAGGTAATCCCATTTGCTCCAAATGATCCATGTCTATGTTCCCAACCAACGTGTTCATCATAAAAATAAGTCCACACACACGCAGTGCCAAAGATAGTGGGCTAATGCGGTGTATGTTGTGAGACGCCGTGATAATGCCTGTCTATTGATACAGTTCCTTGAAAGACCGTGGAACAAATTCCTCCCAAATAGTGATGAGCGAAGTAGAGAAAATGTTAAGAAAAAAGGTAATTAGATAGTGTAGTAAAGGGTATTGAAACGGTAATGCGCTGATTGAAAGGCGCACGCAAAGAAGTGAAGTTGAAGAGTCCGGCCGGTCCAGCCATAAGGGACGAAAGTGGTGAATTGACCGGGTCGTGAAATGCCTGGTTAAAAAGTGCGCAGGCAGATCCGGTGAAACCAGGTTGTTTGATTCGACGGTTGAGCCAGTCGAGAAGTGGTGGTGTTTTCTTGCAGGCGGCTTGCATTTGAGAACCCAGAATGGTTCTGATAAATTATGTGCATGTAAGGGTTCAGGTGCAGTTCGCATGTGCATATGCGGCGCGGGACATCGCAAGAGCCGGGCGAACCTTGTCCTTTGTGACTGTGTAGCCGAGGACGAGAAGAGCTGAAGCCAAGAGCCTGCCTGTTGTAGTGAAGTGGTTGCGTGATCCCAGAGAAGAGGCTGAAACCAAGACAAAGATATTGGTTCACCGTCGAGATTGTCGATCTGCTTTAACCTCGCTTGGGCAGAGGAGGCAGAGGGCGGCTGGGAGG